>MKEJ01089829.1:0-17211 GCA_001753735.1 Embelia ribes
GGAATTTCTAGGATGTTACACACATACAATATGTTTTGCATACTATGGAGGAGTACCAAAAGATTTGTCACACTCTAATACCATACAAATTTTAGTACAAAACATAGTTAGTCACATCACACAATGTCTAACTTTGAGAATTTTTAATATACATACTACTCAAGTATTATCCAAATTTCTTATCTGGCTACATAAATAGGCTTCATGGAAGGTGAAAAACTCCAAATTCGACCGATTAAGCCTCATCTTAGCTTCGACTAAGGCGACAAAACTTAAATACACAAAATCATTGATCCATTCAAGGGAATCACACTCAATCAGTATGTGTCTCATCTTGCTCCCTATCGAAGCGCCAGGGCGATTGCCCATGTGAGAGGGCCGATCAATAATGCTAGTGACAAAACAACAGATGAACAAAGATATGTGCACTAATTAATCGAAACAAATTTGAACGTATCATATTTATGCAAAAAATTAAAATGTCATATACCTAAGAACATATCAAATCTTACGTAAGCCTTGCTGCAGTGTTAACAAAAAAGATTACAACATTATTCGTAAGCCTTATAATTGCAGTATATAGGACCCAACTGTTGTAACCACTGTATTCCCAATATTGCATCACACCCTGCTTTCAATAATACCGTAAAATCAATTTCAAAAGTGCTTTTCAGAATGATCACCTTTGCTAACTTAGTAGGTATTGTTCTCATCTGTTGGAATTCTAATTTCAACTTCTACAGCAATCTCCCATCTATGAAATTATCAGTACTACCAGAGTCAAATTAGAATAGTTAAACCCTGTTGATTTACAAACCCTTGCACTCTGATAATCTTAGGCACACCCATTCCAGTTATTGCATACAAACAAAGATTCTTGGGTTTTTAAAAACTTGGTCTTTAGAATATTTTTTATCGCATCTATAACAAAGGCCTTTTTGTTTCTTCAAACTGGGCATTATATTCCTCCACAGTATCACTCTGTTTTGACTTGATTAATTGATCCAAAGGATCATCAAACAAATTTTTATCAAATCTTAGTCTATCCATTTTCAAGAATTGATCCCACTTAAGGTTACTAATAGATTTGAGTCAATCTTGATACCAAACTAGGGCTTTTCCATCAACATTCATTCCCACCACAGTTAGTTTATCACCATCACTAACTTTATAGTTTTTAAAGTAAATTTCAACCTTATATTACCACTCCCTATAATTATTTCCATCGAATATGGGAAAATACAATTTCATATTCTTCAAGGTTGTATTTCTTGAATTTTCATCAACTACTTTAAGTTGATTATCAGCATCATTCATCTGCACATGAATCCCGACATTTCTAATAGTAGGGTTTTGATTTACCTCCTCAACATTGCCAGAATTTGATTATTTGTGACTTAACTGGTGAAATTGTAGCTGTAGAGACTCCATCTGTATAGCTATATTGTCCACTGATTCCATCTTCTTGGTTACTTTTTGTAGTTCCTTCGAAAATCTCGTTAACTTCTTCTCCTTCTCCTTCTTGAAGGATTGAAATTTATCTCCCCCTTGTGATTTTTGAGATTGTGATATGGTATTTTCTTCTATTGCTAACCTTTCTTGGTATTTTTCTTGAACATGATCAATGCTATGGTACCACTTGTAACACCCTTACTTCTCTAATTACAGCTAATTATATGAAATGATTTGCAAATTAATTTTCCTAGTTAGAGAAAGGAATAATCTCTAGATTTTTAATAAGCCAAAATTGATATTTTCATTCATAATCATTTTTTACAAAACATTGGCTATTTATATTGAATTTATCTACTAATTCCCTAAATAAATCTTAACTGTTCTGATAGCTTGTTTCCTCTAACAACTTGTTACAATTTACATCTCAGCCCATTCATAGGTGAGAGGAGTGATGTGGAACACACAGTTTTTATTATTATTTTTTTACAATAAAAAAATGCCATGCAGTGTTTGCTCAAATTTAATATGATTTTTTTTATTGTTTTGGCCTAAAAAGATTCAAAATTTTAAAGTAGATCCATCTATCTTTTTTCTTGTCCCCATAAAATCTATTCTTTTTTCTTCTAAAAATTCCAACCAAACAAGCAAAATTCCCAGCTCCATACCACTATCACACATCCCATATAATAACAAGGTTATAATCAAATTAGTAGTAATTGATTTTACAAGTTAAGATAGTTGGCCAAGAATCAATTCATATTTCCTTATTATATATTATAAGAACAAGAAATTTTTATATATTTTTTATTTTTTCCTTTTAGACATGAGATTACAGGTTTGATCTCCAAAGTTGGAAGCAATGTTACCAAATTCAAGATAGGGGATAGAGTTGGGGTTGGGTGTTTGGCTGCTACTTGTTTGGAATGTGAGCAATGTAAGGATTCTCAAGAGAATTATTGTGACAAAGTTCAATTTACATATAATGGCATTTTTTGGGATGGGAGTATTACATACGGTGGTTACTCCCAAATGCTTGTTGCGGATCAAAGGTAAATTAGTTTGGTTGCAATTTCTAAATTCAATTTCATTTTATTTTTTTAAAAATGAACTGTATTTGGTTGTACAACTTTAAACTAAGCTTATTTATTCAAGTAAAAAAATAAGATAAAAATTTTAAATTTGATTCATACACTTTTTCCTTATGATATATTAAAAAAAAAGGAGATTTTTTGCTTAAATAAATTGTATATTTCAAGCATAAATTATAGTAAAAGATTTCAGTTCATAAATAAATAAGGAAAGTGCAATCATATTTATGTATCTAAAAAACGTTTTTTAAAACAATTATAAAAAAAAAACAAAAGTACATGTTCTAGTCGTTCTCATTTTGAGAGCAAACAATAGTTACATAATTGCTATCATTAATGTCCAAACAAAATCTTCGACCCTTGATCTTTTTATTATTATTTTTTTTGAATCTTCTGATTTGTCTGCGAATATTGTCTGAATTATACTTTTTGTCTGGCAGCGTAAATTACTTTTTACACCTCCGAGTTTAGGTTTTCATAAGGATAACCCTCATGATTCTAAAAATTTACATATCCGAACCTCCAACTTACCTACTCGGGAGTGGAAAAAGAAGCTCCTCCTGCTCTTGCTAATTTTAAAAAGTAATGCTACACGTACGTAATATTCCATATACAAAGTTATATCGTAGCGCTCAGTTCATAATTTTGAATTGCTTTAATTGACACATAAGAGCTTCAAATTAAAAATAATGCCAATGTCACATCATTTTATATAAAGTATTTATGTGCATCATTTTCCTTATTTAAATCTCGGTTGCTTATTTTGAACATGTTGTCTGAGATTAGATATGTGGTGCATATACCTGAGGAGCTCCCAATGGACGCAGCTGCTCCCCTATTGTGCGCGGGGATAACGGTTTTCACACCAATGAAGGACAACGGCATGCTCGATTCACCGAGGAAGAAAATGGGAGTGGTAGGGCTTGGCGGGCTTGGCCACTTAGCCGTCAAATTTGGCAAGGCTTTCGGACACCATGTCACCATCATTAGCACTTCCCCATCTAAAGAAACGGAGGCTAGGAAGCACTTAGGAGCGGACGATTTCATCGTGAGCACAAACGTGGCGCAGATGCAGGTTTGCTAATTTTATGATAAGAAATACTATCGAATGTGCATCCATTCTAAGTGAAAGTTTATCATGCATAGTTTATTCTCCTGAGGTTCGTTGATGAGACAATCATCGACTAAAAATGCGGAAAACAAGAAAAATGTTGTTATGCAATGCATAATTTTTAAATTTTTTTTTTTTTATGAATTATGGCACATAGGAAATAATCTAGGGGAACTAGGGAAAAATTGGGGTTGGAAATCATAAAAAAATATTAAGGGGTTGAACCTTGATTATGGGATTAAAATGGCATATACTTATCTTGTCCATAAATAATCGTGTTTTAATGGAGCACATATTTTGAGACACTAAAAAACAAAACTTTTAATATTTGAATGAAGCATCATTGTTAAATCTAATCTTATAAATCTTTGTATCATTATATTCCTTAATAAGGGGGAGGGGTGTGCAACAGTTCGGTACACCGACCTAGTGAACCGAATCCAACGGTTCCCAAAATTCAAATATCGGTTCGGTTAAGTTTTCAGAAGGTAAAAAAAATCGATTTTTTCGGAATTTTGGTTCGATTACCGGTTTAGTGTTTATTGTTTCGGTTCAAACCGAACCGAACTGACATGAAATTACAAACCTACCCTTTTACATATACTATTCAGAAGTGAAGCCCAAACTCACACAATCTCATTCTTACTCTCTCTCCTTTCTTGAGTTCTTCTAGTTCCTCTCTCCCTCTTTGACCTCCGCCGACACCACAGACGAGCTCTTCCTCAAAGGCCAGATCCAGCCGATGAAGCTCTCGTCGCATCTCCTTGACTAATCGGGACCCGCCACGTGGCACGAGATCGAGGAGAAGCGCGAGGAGGTTACGGCCGAGGAGGAGGACAAGACCCCGTCGATGTCGACGTCGTCTTCGAGATCATCGTCGAGGAAACGAAGCTTTAAGCGGTGGATTTGAATTGGTTCAAACCGAACCGAACCGGTTCAAGCCGGTTTTATGGTTGAATCGGTTTGATTTCGATTTTGAAAATTAAGTGTTCGGTTCATTTTGTTTGGGACTAAACCGATCGAATCATTGTCCACTCCTAATAAGGGGCACAATTGGTAATTCCAATAAAATTTATAATGATCTATTGTTCCCAAAGATAAAATGTGCAAATTTTTTTGGACAAACAAAAGATGGAAAATATAACAATTTTTTTTATGCATGTAATATATATATATATATATATATATCATTATATAATTTATAAAACCATGGATAAACTATAGCCTGTGGATCCCACCGTCTCTACATCGGTTGCCATCATAAGTAAAACTGTATTAGACAAGGACATGTTGTTTGGACTTCATTTAAATATTATTTCATTTGAAAGATTTTCATCTTTTGGATTAGCATATTTGTCATCTATTCTAATTTAATAGTGTGATATTTATGTGGGTACAGGTTGTAACTATACGATCATTTTTAGGAGTGAATAAATTAGATCAAATTTTAACATAAAATAAAAATAAAATATGACTTTTATAGCCCATAAAAAGCAGTATTCATCAAGCATCTCTCAGAGTTCCATACTCTAATAAAACCAAATTGAACGCATAACTGGTCCTTGAAAAATTTACATCATCTTTAAGCTCTTTTTTTCCCCCTCAAAGAACGATTTCCATTTAGCTACCCGAAAAAATTAGAAGCTTTAGAATGGATGTACTTTACATTTTTCTTAGTATAGAAAAATTATATTTTTTTAAATTGCAACAAAACAAGCGGCTTATCTATTTAACTTTCCTCTAAAAGTGCTAAGTCCATGGTTTTTTTTCTTTTTTGTTCCAAAATTGCCCTTTCATAAGCAATAAAATTACATTACTTTTCACCCATATAAACACCATAAAGGATAAATTAGTAATTTGTTAGATTGAACTATTGAAGGCTATTAAAGTATTAAACACCTTACTCCAGTGACAAAATATCACAAATTAATATTAAAATTATATTTTTCCAAAATATTTATCAAGCAAATATGCGGGGCCTATATATGTGTCATTCAATTTTGTTTTTTTTACGTACATGCATACAATTATTTTCTAGAATTTGTTTTCTTTAATCTCCTAAGAATAAAATCTTGGTTTAATTACAAACTCTTATTTTATGAGCATGCATATAAAAATAAATGTTAATCATAGATATGAAACTACCGCAAATTTATTACAAAAATCTGTAGAATTTGACGATTGACATTGTGACAAATATCTTCCAGATTGACAAGGAGCACGTTACTCATAATTTTTTATAATTTTTTCATATTTAATTATGGTTATATTTTTTAAGTAGTTTATTTACTATACATTTATAATTTTGAAATGATCAAAATGATCTTACAACAGTAATATTAAATTGAAAGAGATGATCATTACATTTTTGTTATATAGGTGATGAGAGATATAAGTTGAAACATAAAAAACAAATCAGTTGCTCTTCTATTCGGAAAGTAAAAAATAAAATAAAAAATCAAACTCTGACTACATTGAGAAAGACACCACATGCAATGAAAGTGTATTTTTTCTAGTCTATCTAATAACCTGATGTTTTAATTAATTAATTTATTTATTATATTATTTTATTTATCTAATTTTTTTTTTTAATTTTTTTGGGGGTGTTGTTTAGGCAGGAAAAAGGACACTGGACTTCATTTTGGACACAGTATCAGCCTATCACTCACTCGAGCCATACTTGGAGCTACTCAAAGTCAATGGGACAATGGTCATTGTGGGTGCCCCGGATAAGCCTCTGCCTCTACCTTCATTCCCTTTAATATTTGGTAATGCAATATTATTATTATTAGTATTAAAAGGTTTATGGGAAAATTATTCAATTAGAAACTGTGCAATCATCTTTGACCCGTGCCTTGATCCTATTTTTAATAAGAAAATAAGAAAGTATGGGATTTATCCAAATATTAGCCCCAACTTTCAATTAAGGATCAATTACAATAGTGTCCCCATTCTTTCAATCGAAATTCTATTTTTTCACGTAGTTTCAATTGCAAGAGTAATAGCCTAAAGTTTTACAAAAGCGGTAGGTTCTGTCCCCAAAGTTGAAGAAAATATATTAATTTGATATCTTGAAATAGTTTTTTTTCCCCCACATTAAAAACCTAAGTGCTCAAAGTAGGAAATAATATCATCACAAATCATCGGAACCAACCTAATTTATCCCTCAATAAATCTCATTCTAGTATAAAACCAAAAAAAAACAAAAAAAGAATAATCTTAAACCATCCTCTTTTATTCAGAATCAAAGACTCAAATTGCTCTCCTTTCAGTCTAGAAAGCTTATGCTGGCCTTCCCTTTGCGCCTAATCACTTGAAATGACATTGAATCTATGTTGTCACTTATTCAAAACTTAGGAACTGTTACTGTTGCAATTGAAACTCCGAGGATCAATTAGAATTTTGGATGAAACTATAGGGGCTGTTACTGTAATTTTCCCCATTATCAGTGTCAAAATTTTATGAAATGATAACTTTTCACGTAAAAGCAATTCCTTCTTCTCCTAGAAAAACATATCTTGGGGTCATTTTTATGAAACCATGAAATTCTACGATTCCGAAAACAGTATGGAAATGGTGCAGGCAAGAGGACAGTGAAAGGAAGCATGATAGGGAGCATAAAGGAGACGCAAGAGATGATGGATTTGTGTGGGAAACACAGCATTTTATGTGAGATTGAGATGGTCACTGGCGAAAAAATTAACGAGGCCCTCGATCGCCTAGCCAAAAACGATGTCAAGTACCGATTCGTTATCGATATTGCTTCTGCTTTCCGCAACTCGCCTAGCCTTTAAAGAGCTTTTCATTTGGCACACAACTTCATGTTGAAAACTTATTTTTCCCTCATGCTGTCTCGAGTGTTGCTTGTTGGTATCCGTAAGTGTTTTTAATGCAATAAAATGTTATCTTAAATTAAGCATTACTGCCATTAAGCTAACAAAGTAAATGTTGAGATTAAACGATGCTAAAATTATATAATATAATGTGTACCTTACTTTTGAATGGCGATTAAATTTATGCCGCTAATCTTGTCTAAGTAAAATTTGGTTTTGTCGAATATGAAATTATAAATAATAAAACATATCTGAATGTAATTTCGGACGAGCCCATAGGTTCACCATCTCTCCTTAAATCCTATTTGTTTGCCACGTTTGTTTCTAATCTTAAATGGATAAAGGATTCTCAAGATACAATGTCAATCTCATACTTGGAAGGAAACCTTTATCTGAGTATCTGTCTGACTTTTTCGCAGTAGTGGTACTCTCAACGGATTCTCTAATATGAATGCATAAAATTGTAAATATTTTTATGTTTCGCAAGCAACCCATGAAATAAAAAAGGCTAGCAAGAACCTGATTTTAATAACCGAACCCTAAAGAATTTAGGATATATTAACTAGTCGAGCATGAATATCAACAAGCTTTGCTCGGCTCGTTTAATCTCCTGACTGTGGCTTGCTGATAACTTACAATAATGACAAACATGCATATATCAATGACAATTAATAGCTATGCATGGTCGAACCTAAGAGCATTCACACCTGCGTTTCTAAAGCCACATTTCTCTCATTTAATTTCTCATTTGAATAAATGTGAACAGAAGGGTAGCACATTAATATTTCTATTTCTTAAACTTTCTAGAATTCTCAGCACAAAAGCAACCGTAAATTTCTGAGTATGCATATTATCATTCACAATTTGTCAATTGAAAAAATAATTTTTTTTGTTCCAAAATCATAAAAACTTGGTTAAGATTGGGTGAAAATATATTTTAAAATTTTATTATATGCATATTATCACTTTATTTTTTTCTCATACCAGAAGAATTATAAATGCATTGTACATGGTGCCTGTCGCGATAAAATCAAATAATATGGATGTATCTCATGTCTTTATTCACGTTAAATTTTAATGTATAAAAAAAATTGAAAGAAAAGAAATAACAACTTCTTTTGACAAAAAATTACTTTTCAATAAAATATTAGTCATTTTTATATATCACTTGGGTTCAAGGACGATAACCTTGATAATTAATCGATTTTACAAGAGCAATAATAAATAGACCTGCATGACGAAAAAGAAAGATATAAAAAAAAAAAATTGAATAGAAAGATAATAATATTTAATAAATTATTCATTACTAGTGAAAATAGATATCGAAAATATGATAGACCCCAAGAGCATCACAATATCAAAAAATATTAAATGACAAAATCATAAATCAGAATACGGAAATACTCTAGCAAAGTTTCAATCGAAAATAACTTTTGCTGAATAGACACTGGAAATGTAATAAGAATACAAATTTTCATATATATTACATGTGATTGATAAATACTATTATTATAGTACTTCAAGTCCTTCTCGTTTTTTATTTTTTTGGGTCTTAGCTGGCTCTCATTTCCAAAATTAATATTTCTTTTCTCATACTCACTCCTAAAATATGAGTTTGCACATCTCCAATATTACCCATAAAAAATTATGTGTAACATACTCCTTGTTGATCGGAGAGATAATTGTCACATTATCAATCTCCAAATTCACTATTTTTTTTTTTTTTTTGTGATGAATGAATGTATGTAAAAACGAATTATACAACTTACATATAGATCATTCATCTTTATTTGAAAAATATTTTAGATTTTAAAATACAATTTAAATATTAATTTATAATATTTTGTTAGTGGAGTAAGGTAATCAATGACTTAATGGCCATCAATTTAACAAATTACTTATTTATTATTTTTTGATTTTAAGTGGATGAAAAATTAATATAATTTTATAATTTATGAAAAAGTATTTCAGAAACCAAAAAATAAGAAAATCTTTTGTGAGCTTCACACTCTAGAGTAGAGCCAGATTTATGAGTTGGTTAACCAAATGAATTGAAATTCAGGAGTTGGTTTCGATCTCTTATGTTGTGTCAAAACTTCATAAAATCTTTATAATTACCGGGTCCAATAATGAAGATGGAAACATTACGGGAAGCACTAAATATTGCCTCATAATATAGAGATAAAAATACAAAAATATTATAAATAATTAAATAAATAATATATGACTATACGGAGGGACAAGTAGGGTTGTACAATCGGTTCAAAACCGAACTGGTCTGTACCAAATCAAACGAACTGAACTGTTATATTTCAAAACCAAACCGGTTCAAGATAATAACCGGACTGAACTGAACCGTTCTAATCTGGTTTGGTTCGATTTAAACCTTTTTTTTTTTTTTTTATCAATTAACAAATGAACTCATAATTAAAAAAATGTATTAAAATAATTAAAAAAAACTCCAATCAATTAACAAAAAATTTTAGAATATATTTGAAACAATTAAACAAATCAGAATATCAAAATATATTTGGAACAATTAAACAAATCATAATAAAAATCATTAGGAAAAAAGCCCTAATACAATCACAAAAATCATCTAATCCCAATCAAATCAAATTAAAAAAAGTTACAATAAAATATAATCACAGAATCGTGATGTAATTCTGTTAGAATTTAGAAAACAAATATGACAAAAAAATTCCTAAATCTAAAACATTAACAAAAACTAACCTTTTAGATTGATGAGAGAGAGATTCAGAGGTAAGAGAGAGATGCAGGGGTGAGAGAGAGAAATGCAAGGACGAGAGAGGACCCAGAGAGACGGTTGTTGCTTACAAGTTAGGGTTAAACTGAATAGATAAGTAGGGTTGTTTATCGGTTCGGTTCAGGTTCAAAAATCCGAAATCCGAACTAGTTTTTTTTGGAACCAAACCGAATCTAAAATTCATTAAAACCCGAACCGAACCCGAATCGAGGAAGCTCGATCGAACCCGAAACTCGAACCGAATCCGAAATATCATTAAAAACCGTCAATAAACCGAACCCGAATAATCATTAAAAACCGAAATTAAAAAATAATTATATATTTTTATTTAATATTTAATAATTTTTGGTTTTGGATTTAAACCCGAATTTTTTAAGAAAACCCGAATCCAAAATTTCACAAAACCCGAAATTTTTTCGTTCCAAACCCGAACCCGAACCGTTGCTAAAAATGTGAAACCAAATTAAATTGGTTCGATTCAGGTTTCGGTTTACCCGGACTTATAAACAGCCCTATAGGTAAGGAGAGCTTGTATACAAGAATTGTCTTGTAATTTTATACCTTCAGTTCGGTTTGGTTCAAATCAAACTATTATCTATCAACCCATAAATCGAACCAAAAAATCGAAAAAACTGCAAAATTTTCACTATAAAAACCGAATTAGAATCATTTTTAGTTCCGGTTCGTTTCGGTGGTTTGATGCACTCATTTAATGCCCACCCTAGGGCAAGATTTACATAGCTTTAATCACCTTCATTAACAAAATTTATAACTTTTGTTCCACTTAAAATTTTTTTATATGATATTTGGCTTCCCACGTATCGTTATCTTGGGTCTGCCACTGAAATGAAAATTCATAAAATATGTTAAAAATTTTACATAGTTAAAAAATTGGTTATGTATTTTGGAATAAAATACTACTAGTAATATTAGAAATTACTTGAATGATAAACAAAAGTGAAACATGATTTATTTTAGGACGATTCTATTGGAATATGTATTTTGCTTCTGTTACCCCACTATGTTGGCATCTCACGTATGAACTTAAAAACTCTTCTAGTACCACATCAATTTTTAAATTAATATATCGGTACTACTTAAATTATACCCCTCAGCACCACATATTAAAATGACAAAAATGCATTCATTTTCTGCATTCAATCATTTCCCACTTCATCTTCAAATTTCATCTTCTTCATTCCAAATCATTTCCCACTTCATATTCAAACTTCATGTTATACTAAAGCTTTCAATCTTCATGTTAAATATCCAAAAATCCTAAATTTCTTTAATTAAATATTTGTACAACACTTCGTATTTTCCATTCAATCTCTATCTTCATATTATTAATATCTCTCTCTCATTTAATCTTTTGCACATAAAATTCATTTACATTATACCATTTTTTATCTCTTATAGCGGTCCTGATCATTTGCCAAGTATTGCTCGACTTTACTATGCAGTTCCAGTTTACTTTCATATTTAACTTAAATTCAAGTCTAATTTGAATATTAAGATATTTAAGTCGTTTGAGCTTACAAATGCTCGAGTTATATATATATATATTACAAAGACTCAAATAGAGTTTGAGCTTTTTCCAATTTCAATCGAGTCCAAATTTAAATTTAAATTCAGGTTGGAATCCATCTCGAGCGGAGTTCCTTCTGATATAAACCGAGCTTAAGTATACCTAACAATCAGCTCGGCTAAACTAGACTGAATAGCATAATCGAATGAACAAAATCATTTCCCCAATTCCCATGGCAATGATGTGGACCCACCAACCTAAATGAAAAAAGTTCATTATTAATACAATTCACAATTTTATAATACAGTTCCCACCTAGTCTTTGTCCCATGTCTACGGTCAAAACGTACAAAAGAGAACCACCCACATTGAGGAGGGGTGGGGTTTGCTGCTGCCAAAAAACAGCTGCAGGATCATATAGTTCAATTTTGAGCCGCAGGATCTTGATTCAGATTTTTTTATAATATTATTTATTTATATTTTAAATTATAAATTTAAAAAGTCTGAATTATTGGATCAAGATTCTGCGGCTCAAAACTGAGCTACAGAATTTTGCCGTTGCTTTTTAGCAGCAGCAAACCCGCGCCGCATTGAGGACCACTAGCCCCAGCTATGCCCATGCTTCAGTATAATATTTTATTAACAAAAAATAACAAATTCTTAAAATTTTAGAATTGGCAGATCGAGTAGGGACAACTATCTTGGCCCTATCGACCTCAATACTAGGAATTTATAGAAAAATATAGAGGTTCCAAATATTTAATTATACAATTTTCCTTAAAAAAATCTGGAATGGAATATTTCAAACTGAAGGACTGCCCCTAGCCAGAAAATTTGGATCTGCAGAACACTTAATATTTGTTTAATGTAGTAGCGGATCAATAAGCGTGGGAGCCTAAGACAATATTTCATTTTGAGGCTTCTTCAAAAACATTAAGCAAGATAAATTGTGCATATCCATATAAAAGTTTTATGCAAAAACAATCATGAAAAATCCAAAAAAGGGGCCTTTTTAGCAGTTTTTTTTTTTAAATAATGATTAAATTACGGAGAAAGATTTTAGGCCTTATAAATAAATATTATTTCTATTTGAAAACATATTTATATATTTTATTATAAAAAATTAAAAATTTGGGATCCTTTATTTTCTAGGACATAAGACAATTGTCTTATTGGCATAATGAGAAAGCCACTCTGGTTTCATGTACATTGTCGAAATGTGTAACGAGGATGGTTAGCTGTCGCATACATTACTATAATATTTAATTTACAAAATATTATTAGGATTTAAGTAAAAATACTTAAGTATGAGATACAATCGTAAAAAATTCAATGCAATACAAAATTTTACATTATTGACCTGATCGACAAAAATTGACCTTTGTGCGGAGATGGAATATTTATTATCTCAACACCTTCCCATTGGTCCCCCACTTTATGCCAGGGTATGGGGTAAAATCAAAATCTTCGTGAAGCACTCTTTACCCAATTAGGCTTTGCCGAGTAAGAAGATTAATCTGATACCGTTGGATAAAAAAATATAAAATTAACAAAATGCATCTCTATTTAACTTTTGTATAAAACCTAATTTTAGTCGGAATTTTTATTTATTTTATCCAAAGTCCGGAGTTGAACAACAACGAAATTTTGTACATAAACAAGTGTAAAAATCCCAACAAATATATATCAAGGGTGAAAATGTAGTGGGCAAAAACTGCAAGGTTTTTTGTGTATAAATAAATACGGTTCAGAATCCCCATCAGAGTAATCTCTCTTTCTCTCTCTGTCTCTCTGATCTTGTCTTGATGGCTCAAACAACTCCAAACCACACACAAACTGTATCAGGGTGGGCAGCTCATGATCCCTCTGGCAAGATCACTCCTTACACTTTCAAGCGAAGGTATTATCATTATATAGTAGGAGTAAATAAAGTAGCTACATAAGAACATATCTACAAATTGGGTTTGTTTATGTTTTCTTAAAAATTGAGTCAATGATAACTTATTTTCAAATTGATATTTACACAATATTAAAAATTGAGTCAATGATAGCTTATTTTCAAATTGATATTTGTTCAATATTATTACATTATTGTCAGTAGAGCTGTAAAAAAAAGCCGAGCACCGAAAATTATTCTGGAAGCGGCAATAGACTTGATAAAAAAAATCCGATTCGAATTGGTCTGTCCTTGATCCGGCATCAATCTATTAGAAATTGTGATTCTCAAACCAAGCCTTGGATTAGCATAATGAAATATGAAACTGGACTGATCGAGAGACATAAGCTTGAACCGGTCTGATCCGTACATAGGCTTGGATCGGGACCAATTTAAAATATGTTATTTTATTGATTATTTTATGGAGTATATATTATACATGCATACCTACATAAATAATATACAAAGTATAATCAAAATACTAATTATGTGGTTAAAATATTTGTTTTGGAAAGAAACTCTATGAAGTTGCCCATTTTGTATAGAAGCTTACGAAGATATTTGTGGAGAAGCTATTAGGATCCGTGTTTGAAAAAAAGTACCATCGTGATGTTCGTTTTGGGAAAAAAATACTTGTAGAATATTCGTTTTGTAAGAAGTTTTGTAAGAATATTTCATTATTTTGGTTAAGTTGCTTCTAAATAGTTTTGTAAAAAGTTTGTATCTAATTAATACATATTGACATAATGGTTATGTATTAAGTTTGTATGTAATTAATATCTATTGACATAATGATTATATTTTGTTAAATTTTGTAAGTTAATTAGCTCAGTTCATAACAAAATATTAGAAACTCACGAAACCGAAAATCGGACCGAATTCGATCCGAACTGTTGAGGACTGAACCAAGCTGAAATTTAGCAAATTGTTTCTGGTCTTGAAAAGTAAGGATCGTTAGATTGGGAGCATGTACACCCCTAATTCTTGCATAAATAATTTCACATACAATAAATATGTGGGTAATCATAAAAAGCTTTATTGGCACACACAATTTGGTGTAAGGAGTAGTCTTTTGTTATGCCTCACTGGTATTAATAAGAGTTACCATAACAACATTTGATGTTGATGACTTTTAGCTGTACATGATTCTGCAATAACATGATATATAATGATAGTTTTCTATGTTATCTATGTCCTTTATACAGGGAAAATGGCGTTAACGATGTCACCATCGAGATCTTGTACTGTGGAATATGTCATACCGATATTCACCATGTCAAGAACGACTGGGGTAACACAATGTACCCCGTCGTCCCTGGGTACGTACTTAATTCTTTATGTAAAATTTTATGCATACGTGTAAATGCATCCTGAAGCCTAGATCGTTAGACCGTAATTGAAAATCTGATTCATGTATTCAGATTCTTTGAGCAGACATCCAACGATTAATTTTTATTTCTTTGGGTTATAAATTTGATATATATATATATATAAACTCGTTTAGAATCACCACCAGAAAACTGGCCAACTGAAAAGAAATCATTCGTTCCTAAATCTGTTAGTGACCAACTTTGAAACGAATTTTGCAACGGATGACTTTTTTGTTTCTGTCTAGGCCGTAGTAAATGTTTAACAACGGACTTATCAATCTATCGCTAATTTGCAACGGAAGAAATAGTTCCAATTTGAAAAATTTTGCCTCTATTATCTGTTCCTAAATTCGTTTCTAAAACTCTCTTTCTAAATTCGATGCACGTTTCCATTTCTAAATCCGTTTGCGATGGAATTTGTTACAGATTTCATCTGTATCTGGTTTCCCTTTCAATTTCCATTTCTAATTATACAAGATCTTTTTTCATTCCTAATTCCATTCTAATTTGATCCAATTGCAAAATTCCGTTTCTATCTCGATATTTTCTGGTAGTGAATGTCCATCTTCGATTAGCAGACGACAAAATCAATATAACACTATTGGAATTTACGACATCACGATATCATATATTTTTAGTCCTAATCAATGAAATAAATCTATGATTGCTTGTAATATTGTAGAAACATAGTTCAATTAATTATATTAACTTTCATTCGTTGACTAACTTCTTGAAGCACATGCAACTGATATCTGATTTTGTTGGGTCCGATCTATCCGAGGATTCGCATCGATTTTCGATTCCTTGATTCTTTTTTACAGGCCACATATCACTATCATGCTATCACATATCGTACCAATGAAAGTGCCACAATTAAATTGCTATTCACTGATTTTACAAGTTGTGATTACTCATATTTCACTATTATAGAAAATAAAATTTTTTGTTTTCTTTTTAGGCAATCTATTCTTATTTCCTAATCAACGAAAATCATAAATAGATCTTTAAATGCGTGTGATGTAATAGAAACATTGTTTAGTTTATGTCAACTCTCATATTATCCACTAATTTCAATTAACGACGCATGATTCTAGAAAAGTTATGGTGCTTGCATTATCTTTGATTATATTCCACTGTCAGAGTTGTATACCTAGCTCACACCTTACAAGATCCTAAGGCTTTGATAGTGCCAGAGAAACAAGAGAGAAATATAAAATATATTTTATGATGATTAATCATTTTCTCCACCACAAGAGTTGTATATATATTGATGTCTTAATAAGATATCGGCCATCATAATTCTATTCAAATTAGCCTACTTATCTTATGAAAGTAATATCACAAAGATATTATAATCATCACCAAGACAAATACAACGTTATCACTAAGATAATTAATTAGAATTATAATCATCACCAAGACAAATATAACATTATTACTAAGATAATTAATTAGAATTATCACATAAATAAGTATCTAATTATGATGTCATGTGGACGCACCAAGATCCCCATGTAACATCTCCCGCTCGCAAACTTAAAATATCATAACACTTAGCCAATTAATCTCTAATCTCTTATTTTCATCATCATACTGGAAAATGGAGTGTGCAACTTTTCGAGAAGGTAACTGTGAGGAATATCATATTAAGTCACTATCTTACTAACGTAATACTACAACTCAATTTCGCTAACCCAAAATCATTTCATCAACACTAGATTTAACATCTCTAATCCCTCGTGTATATATAAATACAGAACCATGTTAAACCACTAATACATATGTGCTCATAATTATATTGAAAATGAATATCAATACAATGCTCAAGCTATGAAGCACCAAATTATTAGTGAGATGTCAAATGATTTTCCCTCAAACACTCATATTATTCCATCTAATCTAGATTGATTTCCTAGACATGCTCTTCTGGACCGAATCAATCATGGTCTTTAGATAACATGCTAAAGTAACAACATCTAACATTGACTTTATAACATAGTTCTAACTCACAAAGGGTTAATATTTGGATATTGATCCAAAAGATGGTTCACATAGTGATAAAATAAGGATCCATTCTATTACTTTCCATCACGATCGGCAAAGCACATTGTCACGCCCCGAAAA
>MKEJ01089830.1:0-19127 GCA_001753735.1 Embelia ribes
TGATAGCAAATAATTAAATTAAGATCCGATTTCCTTTTTTATTATAAAATTATGAGAAAAGTAAACCAATATTAAGTTTCAATAACAAATATAACTATTGTGGTTTAACTAAGTAAATAAAATAATATTTCTCATTATACATGAAGAAATAATATATTATTTTAAAAATAAAATCTTATGAAAAAAGTTACATGGAATACACATTTTGTCTATCTAGTACATCTATTGATCTAAAAGTTGGTTAAAAATTTAAGAACAAATATATAAATAAAATTTATAAAAATGACTGAATCTAAGTAGAAAAAAAAAAATAGGACGTAAATTTAATACTAAAATTATCACCCACATTTGTTTTTTCACATCTAAAATCATTGATTTAATCTCTCTCTCTGTCTCTCTGTCTCTCTCTGTGGTGATCAGGGAGTAATATGGAGGTGTGTTCGTTCTCAACCAGCCCTAGAGGCTTCTTTGGTTCTTCTTCTTCTTATTCTCCTTCACCAGGTACCTCCGAGTCCTCTCCCTTGCTCATACATATATGTGCTAATTAATTAATTCATAAAATAGATACACCAATTATGATCCGCCAATCAACGGCGTAGTACAAATTATTTGAATTTGTGATCATGATAAGGGCCTATATGTTGTGATCAAATATCAATTTAGAAACATGCAATTTATGGGTTTGATGAAATAATGTATCTCGTGTTCGGTTAATTTTTTATTTTTTTAAAATATATTATTGGTTTGGTTGTTATATTTGCCTTTTTTGCTTGCTTTATCAGAAGCTAGAATTTCTGATAGTATTGTTAGGTCGTGTTTGTTGGGGAAAACAAACTTTTTATCCTATATTTTACTATAAAGATTTTTATATTTGGTTTTAGCTTCCATTTTTATGATTTTTTTTATGAAATTTCAATCCCCCTCATTTTTTATTTCTGTTTTCTCCAGCCTTTCACAATTAATTTCGAAATCGGAAATCTTTTATTTTAAATCTATAACATAGAAAATGCACACACCAGTCTTTCTCAAGATTTTTTTTTAAAATATTCAAATAATCATATCTCGTCTACTAAATTCAGAAGTATGCTTTATCCTCACCAGAATTAGGATATTTTCTTTTGGTTAAAAAAATTAATGTTTCAATTGAGAAATTAAGTATATTAAAATTTCACTGTCAAATATAGCAACTCTTCTGAGAATTCTAAAAAACTAGTGATGTGGTGAAACATTTATGATCCTTATTCTCTCTTGAGAAATTAAATGACAGAATAGAAAATTTTGGTGGGAATGCTCTAATTCGTTCAATAGAATTGTTTCTAAGGTAGTCCCAATTTTCCAAAGGTAGTCCCAATTGTAATCTGTTTGGGCAACCCCTTGTTGATGGGTAATAATGGTGGATAGTCAAGTCCATTACTAAGTGGGGTGTTGGCTTATAGTCCTCAATGGAATACCCAGTGACGAGCGCAAGATTTTTGTATTTTTTTGGTATTTTTTTTCTTTTTGTTAGGATGTTCGGGTTTTTTGTGGTTCCGAACACCAATGCTTATCTCCCCTTATCCTATCCTCCGAACAAACATGAGTTTTGTATTCGCATGGCATAATCTTACTTTTGCTTGTGTCCTTAGAAAATGAAGTTTTTGTCTTGTGAATTTCCACAAAATGCTGCCATTATAGTCGATATGCATGAGTGTATCCCATTCTGAATTTATTTCTGTAGTATACTTTACTTGATTACAAAAGCACGGAATGAAGATATTATGGTGAATTATTACCGTAACTACGTACTGCAATGTTTTCATTTGCAGAGCCGTTGTTGGTGAGAGGTGTAAAATTTCCTGTTCAACGATTAAATTTATTCCCCATTTCCCCTTTCAAGATTACTAAACGACCTTTACTGGGTCGAACCAAAAGTCCACTCCGAAAAGGTCACCATCTGCAGGTTGACTATAATATTACCGGATTCAAACTTTTATTTGTATTTTAAATTTCGTTCTTTGCTTTATGCTGCTGATGCAATAGAATTCTTTTTTCAGGTGGTTTCTTACCAAAAGAAAGATGTTCCTCTACTTGAAGCCAGGTATGCCGCATTGCAAATTTTTTCTTACGAAAATGAAGTTATCAGTAATGTAACTTCAGTGTGAATTCAAGTTATAATTGATGATAAGTTTAAGATAAATGTAAATTTCTTTCCATTTCTTTTGCTAATTTGTTTGTTGAATGTGATCAATTAGGGATATTAGTTGTGGTTGTAATACCTCTACTTTTGGCTTCAGCATGAGGGAAAGTATGTTAAGGTTCCTTTGTTGTATCTTTTTTTTTTTATGGATATTACAGGCGGGTTAGTGATTCCCAAGAGATTTTCAGTACACTTTTCGGCCAGATAATCGTTTCCGATGCATAACATTTTTTTCACTTACAATTTCCTGGATTGTGTATAGTTTTAATGGTGCAAATACTGGTGTTGAACAACTTTATTTATGAATATCTGTTCAATAATATCAGCATACTACAGATAATTCTATTAGTTAAAACCCTAAAAGTCCTTAGAAGATTTCTTTCTAGGTCTATGGATGAGGTATACAATGCTTTGGCCGAGCGTTTGCTTCCAACGGAAGCTGCTGCATCAAATCCCAATTTCAAGTAAGTTTTATGTTTTGATTCATTTCTGCTCAGCACTTTTCTGCATAAGAACCATGTTATCCTCTGCTTGACATGTTATTTTTTTATTTTGTAGGAACACTCTAATGTCCTTGAAAACTATTAATATGCTTGCAAATTACTACCTTTGGAAATTTACTCCTTCTGTATAACTGGTTATTGTTGTTTATACCTTCTTGTTTGTCTTAGTCATATCCTCGGACATAAGTGGAACCAAAATGTCTTTAATCAGTGGTTCGATGACACCGGGATGTTTTACTCAGCACGCCTTTTTTATTGGCTTAATCTAGAAGTACCTTTTTAGATGTTTAAGTTTTAAGATTTTCTGGAGAGATCACTTTTTGATAGTAAAAGATGTTGTCTTTTGGGATTTAGGGTGTGCTTTCTTGTATGTAGTTTAAAGTTTTCGCTGTAAAGGTGACAGCTTTCTGTCAGAAGTGATTTTTTTTTTTGTGGTGGTGAAATTTACTTATCTTTAAAGAGAGATAATAATAATAAAATAAATGCAAATTTATAAACTCGGTTCAAGTTTTCACCAGCATTATATCAAGGTAAACTATATTCTTTGTAGTATTCCCAATTCTTACAACTTCGCCCTCTTTTGCCTGTGATATGATGCAGGCATATTGTGGGTTTGGCGGGACCACCTGGTGCTGGAAAGAGCACTGTTGCCTCTGAAGTAGTTAAGCGGATAAACAAGCTGTGGACTGGAAAATCATGTGCTTTTGACTCCCAAGTTGATCCCCCAGAAGTGGCTACAGTCATTCCAATGGATGGTTTCCACCTTTATCGTCATCAGCTAGATGCAATGGAGGTTACCCTTCCTTTTTTAAGAGACATTTTTTTGCATGTTTGTCTTGTGTTATTCTTATTTTATTCTTTTCATGGGTTCCTCACCAGCAAAGAGCCGGTCCTGGAATTCTAGTGAAATTACTTCTAACTTGAAATAACATGGTATCACAAGATCTTTATGCAAAATTTCCTCACTAAGGCATTCGTCCACATCATTAGTATTGACCCATAGCAGTTTTTAGAATTTCCAGTTTTTTGTTTCTGTAGAAACGCCTTGGCCGAAAGTAGTAAGCTAAACAAAAAAGTGGAAATTTTGAAAAATGGTGGTTCAAGGATATATCAGTTCCAGTAGCATAAGATTTTGTTGGTCGTCCTTGGTTCCAGTTAACTCCACTTTAAAATGGTTGTGAACCTCATAAGAGGTGGAAGAAATGGAAGAGGCCGAGCATACTCCGCAATTCGATGAAGTTGCGGAAAATGTGGCTAATGACGAGGAAGAAATGCAAGAGCAGCCACCTCAGAATCCACCGAGGACTCAGCCAGAAGTCAACACCTTGGCAAATATGCTGAAGGCCACGAAAACTTCAACTCTGATGACGTACATCTGCATCGTTAACGTCTTATGTACAGAATAACATAAACAATACTATGCTAGCATGTGGTTCAAAATGCTGTCATGAGTTTCTAAACTATTTTGTTCAATTAATAAATGTTAGATGAGTATATAGAAAGATAAAGTGTCGTCATCTTTAACAATGTGGTTTACTGTGTTTCTTTTATGTGTCATAATTTTATTTTGTATATGTGGCTATTGTGAATGCACAGAGTGGGCAACACTTTTTCAAATTAAAGTTGGCATGAATAAGCTGGAATTTTTGCATCAATTGTCTTATGCTTTCTTATGTTCTTATTCTTTTACTTGTCTTGTTACAAACTTAGGATCCAAAGAAGGCTCATGCAAGAAGGGGTGGTGAGATTCTTTGTCCCTTTAATTTTATTCCCTTTAAGATATTGCCTGGGTTTAAGGGTATTATTACGTCCTATGTTTGAACCAGCTCCCTGGACCTTTAATCCTGAACTATTGCTAAAGTGTCTCAAGACTTTGAGGAATCAAGTGAGTAATTGCTAAATTGTGATTATGGTGGTTGAGTAAATCTTCCTCATATTGGGTCTTGCTGCTGATAATTGGTTAGTTCAGGGATCAGTTTATGCTCCTTCATTTGACCATGGTGCAGGAGATCCAGTAGAAGAAGATATTTTTGTCAGCCTTCAGTAAGAACTTTTTTCTTCTTCTTTCACGACCACTCTTTATTAAGATGTATAAATTTCCTTGAAATGGAGTACGCTAAATTCCCATGTTAAAAAAATGTTACATATGCAATGATATGTATAGTTGTATTAGAAAACTGTTTCATCCCCTAAAACCAAAACTTTGTGTCCCCAGTTGTATGTGTTGGCAATTAGGGCATGTACGTTATCAAATTGAAGTGCAGCGGTCTTCTAAGGCTTATTGCTCATTTGGCCATCAATATGGAAATACTTGGCCAAAATTTTAAATGAGAAGGTCCTGGTATTAGTCCATGTTGACGAAATTCTGTGCCACATCGATTAAGCAATACAGAGAATCAAAATTTCTACCTTCGTATTTGCAGTTAAAAAAACGAAGAAAACTGGTGCGCCCTAAATATCTATGGTTTGACGATCCTGTGTTATTTAAATGGTTTGTTTTGCGTTGGAGAAGTTGATCTCTAAAACGCCTAATTTTTCAGTAGTAAAATTCTTTGGTTCATGTATTATGTTCCTTTGTCTAATTTCCGTAATTGTTATAGAGGAATTGATGATGATAAAAATAATGCACCTTAAATGGGTGCCCTTTGTTCGTAAGCATTGATGCATATCGATATCATTGCAGGCACAAAGTAGTGATAGTAGAGGGTAACTATCTGCTTCTGGACGAAAGGGTTTGGAAGGAGATATCATCAGTTTTTGATGAGAAGTGGTAGGCAGCATATTATTATTAATTATAAAAAGCTTTTTACATTTGTTTACTTAAAGTAGAAACCTACAATTTAGTACTCCATTCATACCTAGTGTTCTATTTAGAGCCACAGCATCTTCAGTAAAACAGATTCGTGCTCCTATCTAATCATACTCCATGTAACCTTCGCCTTTTTGTATCACTTACTGTATGGCAGCTGAAAGATCATAATACATGTTAGTAAAATATCATAGCTCAATATTTTAAATTTTTTTTTTTTTATGAATTATGGCACATAGGAAATAATCTAGGGGAACTAGGGAAAAATTGGGGTTGGAAATCATAAAAAAATATTAAGGGGTTGAACCTTGATTATGGGATTAAAATGGCATATACTTATCTTGTCCATAAATAATCGTGTTTTAATGGAGCACATATTTTGAGACACTAAAAAACAAAACTTTTAATATTTGAATGAAGCATCATTGTTAAATCTAATCTTATAAATCTTTGTATCATTATATTCCTTAATAAGGGGGAGGGGTGTGCAACAGTTCGGTACACCGACCTAGTGAACCGAATCCAACGGTTCCCAAAATTCAAATATCGGTTCGGTTAAGTTTTCAGAAGGTAAAAAAAATCGATTTTTTCGGAATTTTGGTTCGATTACCGGTTTAGTGTTTATTGTTTCGGTTCAAACCGAACCGAACTGACATGAAATTACAAACCTACCCTTTTACATATACTATTCAGAAGTGAAGCCATAACTCACACAATCTCATTCTTACTCTCTCTCCTTTCTTGAGTTCTTCTAGTTCCTCTCTCCCTCTTTGACCTCCGCCGACACCACAGACGAGCTCTTCCTCAAAGGCCAGATCCAGCCGATGAAGCTCTCGTCGCATCTCCTTGACTAATCGGGACCCGCCACGTGGCACGAGATCGAGGAGAAGCGCGAGGAGGTTACGGCCGAGGAGGAGGACAAGACCCCGTCGATGTCGACGTCGTCTTCGAGATCATCGTCGAGGAAACGAAGCTTTAAGCGGTGGATTTGAATTGGTTCAAACCGAACCGAACCGGTTCAAGCCGGTTTTATGGTTGAATCGGTTTGATTTCGATTTTGAAAATTAAGTGTTCGGTTCATTTTGTTTGGGACTAAACCGATCGAATCATTGTCCACTCCTAATAAGGGGCACAATTGGTAATTCCAATAAAATTTATAATGATCTATTGTTCCCAAAGATAAAATGTGCAAATTTTTTTGGACAAACAAAAGATGGAAAATATAACAATTTTTTTTATGCATGTAATATATATATATATATATATATATCATTATATAATTTATAAAACCATGGATAAACTATAGCCTGTGGATCCCACCGTCTCTACATCGGTTGCCATCATAAGTAAAACTGTATTAGACAAGGACATGTTGTTTGGACTTCATTTAAATATTATTTCATTTGAAAGATTTTCATCTTTTGGATTAGCATATTTGTCATCTATTCTAATTTAATAGTGTGATATTTATGTGGGTACAGGTTGTAACTATACGATCATTTTTAGGAGTGAATAAATTAGATCAAATTTTAACATAAAATAAAAATAAAATATGACTTTTATAGCCCATAAAAAGCAGTATTCATCAAGCATCTCTCAGAGTTCCATACTCTAATAAAACCAAATTGAACGCATAACTGGTCCTTGAAAAATTTACATCATCTTTAAGCTCTTTTTTTCCCCCTCAAAGAACGATTTCCATTTAGCTACCCGAAAAAATTAGAAGCTTTAGAATGGATGTACTTTACATTTTTCTTAGTATAGAAAAATTATATTTTTTTAAATTGCAACAAAACAAGCGGCTTATCTATTTAACTTTCCTCTAAAAGTGCTAAGTCCATGGTTTTTTTTCTTTTTTGTTCCAAAATTGCCCTTTCATAAGCAATAAAATTACATTACTTTTCACCCATATAAACACCATAAAGGATAAATTAGTAATTTGTTAGATTGAACTATTGAAGGCTATTAAAGTATTAAACACCTTACTCCAGTGACAAAATATCACAAATTAATATTAAAATTATATTTTTCCAAAATATTTATCAAGCAAATATGCGGGGCCTATATATGTGTCATTCAATTTTGTTTTTTTTACGTACATGCATACAATTATTTTCTAGAATTTGTTTTCTTTAATCTCCTAAGAATAAAATCTTGGTTTAATTACAAACTCTTATTTTATGAGCATGCATATAAAAATAAATGTTAATCATAGATATGAAACTACCGCAAATTTATTACAAAAATCTGTAGAATTTGACGATTGACATTGTGACAAATATCTTCCAGATTGACAAGGAGCACGTTACTCATAATTTTTTATAATTTTTTCATATTTAATTATGGTTATATTTTTTAAGTAGTTTATTTACTATACATTTATAATTTTGAAATGATCAAAATGATCTTACAACAGTAATATTAAATTGAAAGAGATGATCATTACATTTTTGTTATATAGGTGATGAGAGATATAAGTTGAAACATAAAAAACAAATCAGTTGCTCTTCTATTCGGAAAGTAAAAAATAAAATAAAAAATCAAACTCTGACTACATTGAGAAAGACACCACATGCAATGAAAGTGTATTTTTTCTAGTCTATCTAATAACCTGATGTTTTAATTAATTAATTTATTTATTATATTATTTTATTTATCTAATTTTTTTTTTTAATTTTTTTGGGGGTGTTGTTTAGGCAGGAAAAAGGACACTGGACTTCATTTTGGACACAGTATCAGCCTATCACTCACTCGAGCCATACTTGGAGCTACTCAAAGTCAATGGGACAATGGTCATTGTGGGTGCCCCGGATAAGCCTCTGCCTCTACCTTCATTCCCTTTAATATTTGGTAATGCAATATTATTATTATTAGTATTAAAAGGTTTATGGGAAAATTATTCAATTAGAAACTGTGCAATCATCTTTGACCCGTGCCTTGATCCTATTTTTAATAAGAAAATAAGAAAGTATGGGATTTATCCAAATATTAGCCCCAACTTTCAATTAAGGATCAATTACAATAGTGTCCCCATTCTTTCAATCGAAATTCTATTTTTTCACGTAGTTTCAATTGCAAGAGTAATAGCCTAAAGTTTTACAAAAGCGGTAGGTTCTGTCCCCAAAGTTGAAGAAAATATATTAATTTGATATCTTGAAATAGTTTTTTTTCCCCCACATTAAAAACCTAAGTGCTCAAAGTAGGAAATAATATCATCACAAATCATCGGAACCAACCTAATTTATCCCTCAATAAATCTCATTCTAGTATAAAACCAAAAAAAAACAAAAAAAGAATAATCTTAAACCATCCTCTTTTATTCAGAATCAAAGACTCAAATTGCTCTCCTTTCAGTCTAGAAAGCTTATGCTGGCCTTCCCTTTGCGCCTAATCACTTGAAATGACATTGAATCTATGTTGTCACTTATTCAAAACTTAGGAACTGTTACTGTTGCAATTGAAACTCCGAGGATCAATTAGAATTTTGGATGAAACTATAGGGGCTGTTACTGTAATTTTCCCCATTATCAGTGTCAAAATTTTATGAAATGATAACTTTTCACGTAAAAGCAATTCCTTCTTCTCCTAGAAAAACATATCTTGGGGTCATTTTTATGAAACCATGAAATTCTACGATTCCGAAAACAGTATGGAAATGGTGCAGGCAAGAGGACAGTGAAAGGAAGCATGATAGGGAGCATAAAGGAGACGCAAGAGATGATGGATTTGTGTGGGAAACACAGCATTTTATGTGAGATTGAGATGGTCACTGGCGAAAAAATTAACGAGGCCCTCGATCGCCTAGCCAAAAACGATGTCAAGTACCGATTCGTTATCGATATTGCTTCTGCTTTCCGCAACTCGCCTAGCCTTTAAAGAGCTTTTCATTTGGCACACAACTTCATGTTGAAAACTTATTTTTCCCTCATGCTGTCTCGAGTGTTGCTTGTTGGTATCCGTAAGTGTTTTTAATGCAATAAAATGTTATCTTAAATTAAGCATTACTGCCATTAAGCTAACAAAGTAAATGTTGAGATTAAACGATGCTAAAATTATATAATATAATGTGTACCTTACTTTTGAATGGCGATTAAATTTATGCCGCTAATCTTGTCTAAGTAAAATTTGGTTTTGTCGAATATGAAATTATAAATAATAAAACATATCTGAATGTAATTTCGGACGAGCCCATAGGTTCACCATCTCTCCTTAAATCCTATTTGTTTGCCACGTTTGTTTCTAATCTTAAATGGATAAAGGATTCTCAAGATACAATGTCAATCTCATACTTGGAAGGAAACCTTTATCTGAGTATCTGTCTGACTTTTTCGCAGTAGTGGTACTCTCAACGGATTCTCTAATATGAATGCATAAAATTGTAAATATTTTTATGTTTCGCAAGCAACCCATGAAATAAAAAAGGCTAGCAAGAACCTGATTTTAATAACCGAACCCTAAAGAATTTAGGATATATTAACTAGTCGAGCATGAATATCAACAAGCTTTGCTCGGCTCGTTTAATCTCCTGACTGTGGCTTGCTGATAACTTACAATAATGACAAACATGCATATATCAATGACAATTAATAGCTATGCATGGTCGAACCTAAGAGCATTCACACCTGCGTTTCTAAAGCCACATTTCTCTCATTTAATTTCTCATTTGAATAAATGTGAACAGAAGGGTAGCACATTAATATTTCTATTTCTTAAACTTTCTAGAATTCTCAGCACAAAAGCAACCGTAAATTTCTGAGTATGCATATTATCATTCACAATTTGTCAATTGAAAAAATAATTTTTTTTGTTCCAAAATCATAAAAACTTGGTTAAGATTGGGTGAAAATATATTTTAAAATTTTATTATATGCATATTATCACTTTATTTTTTTCTCATACCAGAAGAATTATAAATGCATTGTACATGGTGCCTGTCGCGATAAAATCAAATAATATGGATGTATCTCATGTCTTTATTCACGTTAAATTTTAATGTATAAAAAAAATTGAAAGAAAAGAAATAACAACTTCTTTTGACAAAAAATTACTTTTCAATAAAATATTAGTCATTTTTATATATCACTTGGGTTCAAGGACGATAACCTTGATAATTAATCGATTTTACAAGAGCAATAATAAATAGACCTGCATGACGAAAAAGAAAGATATAAAAAAAAAAAATTGAATAGAAAGATAATAATATTTAATAAATTATTCATTACTAGTGAAAATAGATATCGAAAATATGATAGACCCCAAGAGCATCACAATATCAAAAAATATTAAATGACAAAATCATAAATCAGAATACGGAAATACTCTAGCAAAGTTTCAATCGAAAATAACTTTTGCTGAATAGACACTGGAAATGTAATAAGAATACAAATTTTCATATATATTACATGTGATTGATAAATACTATTATTATAGTACTTCAAGTCCTTCTCGTTTTTTATTTTTTTGGGTCTTAGCTGGCTCTCATTTCCAAAATTAATATTTCTTTTCTCATACTCACTCCTAAAATATGAGTTTGCACATCTCCAATATTACCCATAAAAAATTATGTGTAACATACTCCTTGTTGATCGGAGAGATAATTGTCACATTATCAATCTCCAAATTCACTATTTTTTTTTTTTTTTTGTGATGAATGAATGTATGTAAAAACGAATTATACAACTTACATATAGATCATTCATCTTTATTTGAAAAATATTTTAGATTTTAAAATACAATTTAAATATTAATTTATAATATTTTGTTAGTGGAGTAAGGTAATCAATGACTTAATGGCCATCAATTTAACAAATTACTTATTTATTATTTTTTGATTTTAAGTGGATGAAAAATTAATATAATTTTATAATTTATGAAAAAGTATTTCAGAAACCAAAAAATAAGAAAATCTTTTGTGAGCTTCACACTCTAGAGTAGAGCCAGATTTATGAGTTGGTTAACCAAATGAATTGAAATTCAGGAGTTGGTTTCGATCTCTTATGTTGTGTCAAAACTTCATAAAATCTTTATAATTACCGGGTCCAATAATGAAGATGGAAACATTACGGGAAGCACTAAATATTGCCTCATAATATAGAGATAAAAATACAAAAATATTATAAATAATTAAATAAATAATATATGACTATACGGAGGGACAAGTAGGGTTGTACAATCGGTTCAAAACCGAACTGGTCTGTACCAAATCAAACGAACTGAACTGTTATATTTCAAAACCAAACCGGTTCAAGATAATAACCGGACTGAACTGAACCGTTCTAATCTGGTTTGGTTCGATTTAAACCTTTTTTTTTTTTTTTTATCAATTAACAAATGAACTCATAATTAAAAAAATGTATTAAAATAATTAAAAAAAACTCCAATCAATTAACAAAAAATTTTAGAATATATTTGAAACAATTAAACAAATCAGAATATCAAAATATATTTGGAACAATTAAACAAATCATAATAAAAATCATTAGGAAAAAAGCCCTAATACAATCACAAAAATCATCTAATCCCAATCAAATCAAATTAAAAAAAGTTACAATAAAATATAATCACAGAATCGTGATGTAATTCTGTTAGAATTTAGAAAACAAATATGACAAAAAAATTCCTAAATCTAAAACATTAACAAAAACTAACCTTTTAGATTGATGAGAGAGAGATTCAGAGGTAAGAGAGAGATGCAGGGGTGAGAGAGAGAAATGCAAGGACGAGAGAGGACCCAGAGAGACGGTTGTTGCTTACAAGTTAGGGTTAAACTGAATAGATAAGTAGGGTTGTTTATCGGTTCGGTTCAGGTTCAAAAATCCGAAATCCGAACTAGTTTTTTTTGGAACCAAACCGAATCTAAAATTCATTAAAACCCGAACCGAACCCGAATCGAGGAAGCTCGATCGAACCCGAAACTCGAACCGAATCCGAAATATCATTAAAAACCGTCAATAAACCGAACCCGAATAATCATTAAAAACCGAAATTAAAAAATAATTATATATTTTTATTTAATATTTAATAATTTTTGGTTTTGGATTTAAACCCGAATTTTTTAAGAAAACCCGAATCCAAAATTTCACAAAACCCGAAATTTTTTCGTTCCAAACCCGAACCCGAACCGTTGCTAAAAATGTGAAACCAAATTAAATTGGTTCGATTCAGGTTTCGGTTTACCCGGACTTATAAACAGCCCTATAGGTAAGGAGAGCTTGTATACAAGAATTGTCTTGTAATTTTATACCTTCAGTTCGGTTTGGTTCAAATCAAACTATTATCTATCAACCCATAAATCGAACCAAAAAATCGAAAAAACTGCAAAATTTTCACTATAAAAACCGAATTAGAATCATTTTTAGTTCCGGTTCGTTTCGGTGGTTTGATGCACTCATTTAATGCCCACCCTAGGGCAAGATTTACATAGCTTTAATCACCTTCATTAACAAAATTTATAACTTTTGTTCCACTTAAAATTTTTTTATATGATATTTGGCTTCCCACGTATCGTTATCTTGGGTCTGCCACTGAAATGAAAATTCATAAAATATGTTAAAAATTTTACATAGTTAAAAAATTGGTTATGTATTTTGGAATAAAATACTACTAGTAATATTAGAAATTACTTGAATGATAAACAAAAGTGAAACATGATTTATTTTAGGACGATTCTATTGGAATATGTATTTTGCTTCTGTTACCCCACTATGTTGGCATCTCACGTATGAACTTAAAAACTCTTCTAGTACCACATCAATTTTTAAATTAATATATCGGTACTACTTAAATTATACCCCTCAGCACCACATATTAAAATGACAAAAATGCATTCATTTTCTGCATTCAATCATTTCCCACTTCATCTTCAAATTTCATCTTCTTCATTCCAAATCATTTCCCACTTCATATTCAAACTTCATGTTATACTAAAGCTTTCAATCTTCATGTTAAATATCCAAAAATCCTAAATTTCTTTAATTAAATATTTGTACAACACTTCGTATTTTCCATTCAATCTCTATCTTCATATTATTAATATCTCTCTCTCATTTAATCTTTTGCACATAAAATTCATTTACATTATACCATTTTTTATCTCTTATAGCGGTCCTGATCATTTGCCAAGTATTGCTCGACTTTACTATGCAGTTCCAGTTTACTTTCATATTTAACTTAAATTCAAGTCTAATTTGAATATTAAGATATTTAAGTCGTTTGAGCTTACAAATGCTCGAGTTATATATATATATATTACAAAGACTCAAATAGAGTTTGAGCTTTTTCCAATTTCAATCGAGTCCAAATTTAAATTTAAATTCAGGTTGGAATCCATCTCGAGCGGAGTTCCTTCTGATATAAACCGAGCTTAAGTATACCTAACAATCAGCTCGGCTAAACTAGACTGAATAGCATAATCGAATGAACAAAATCATTTCCCCAATTCCCATGGCAATGATGTGGACCCACCAACCTAAATGAAAAAAGTTCATTATTAATACAATTCACAATTTTATAATACAGTTCCCACCTAGTCTTTGTCCCATGTCTACGGTCAAAACGTACAAAAGAGAACCACCCACATTGAGGAGGGGTGGGGTTTGCTGCTGCCAAAAAACAGCTGCAGGATCATATAGTTCAATTTTGAGCCGCAGGATCTTGATTCAGATTTTTTTATAATATTATTTATTTATATTTTAAATTATAAATTTAAAAAGTCTGAATTATTGGATCAAGATTCTGCGGCTCAAAACTGAGCTACAGAATTTTGCCGTTGCTTTTTAGCAGCAGCAAACCCGCGCCGCATTGAGGACCACTAGCCCCAGCTATGCCCATGCTTCAGTATAATATTTTATTAACAAAAAATAACAAATTCTTAAAATTTTAGAATTGGCAGATCGAGTAGGGACAACTATCTTGGCCCTATCGACCTCAATACTAGGAATTTATAGAAAAATATAGAGGTTCCAAATATTTAATTATACAATTTTCCTTAAAAAAATCTGGAATGGAATATTTCAAACTGAAGGACTGCCCCTAGCCAGAAAATTTGGATCTGCAGAACACTTAATATTTGTTTAATGTAGTAGCGGATCAATAAGCGTGGGAGCCTAAGACAATATTTCATTTTGAGGCTTCTTCAAAAACATTAAGCAAGATAAATTGTGCATATCCATATAAAAGTTTTATGCAAAAACAATCATGAAAAATCCAAAAAAGGGGCCTTTTTAGCAGTTTTTTTTTTTAAATAATGATTAAATTACGGAGAAAGATTTTAGGCCTTATAAATAAATATTATTTCTATTTGAAAACATATTTATATATTTTATTATAAAAAATTAAAAATTTGGGATCCTTTATTTTCTAGGACATAAGACAATTGTCTTATTGGCATAATGAGAAAGCCACTCTGGTTTCATGTACATTGTCGAAATGTGTAACGAGGATGGTTAGCTGTCGCATACATTACTATAATATTTAATTTACAAAATATTATTAGGATTTAAGTAAAAATACTTAAGTATGAGATACAATCGTAAAAAATTCAATGCAATACAAAATTTTACATTATTGACCTGATCGACAAAAATTGACCTTTGTGCGGAGATGGAATATTTATTATCTCAACACCTTCCCATTGGTCCCCCACTTTATGCCAGGGTATGGGGTAAAATCAAAATCTTCGTGAAGCACTCTTTACCCAATTAGGCTTTGCCGAGTAAGAAGATTAATCTGATACCGTTGGATAAAAAAATATAAAATTAACAAAATGCATCTCTATTTAACTTTTGTATAAAACCTAATTTTAGTCGGAATTTTTATTTATTTTATCCAAAGTCCGGAGTTGAACAACAACGAAATTTTGTACATAAACAAGTGTAAAAATCCCAACAAATATATATCAAGGGTGAAAATGTAGTGGGCAAAAACTGCAAGGTTTTTTGTGTATAAATAAATACGGTTCAGAATCCCCATCAGAGTAATCTCTCTTTCTCTCTCTGTCTCTCTGATCTTGTCTTGATGGCTCAAACAACTCCAAACCACACACAAACTGTATCAGGGTGGGCAGCTCATGATCCCTCTGGCAAGATCACTCCTTACACTTTCAAGCGAAGGTATTATCATTATATAGTAGGAGTAAATAAAGTAGCTACATAAGAACATATCTACAAATTGGGTTTGTTTATGTTTTCTTAAAAATTGAGTCAATGATAACTTATTTTCAAATTGATATTTACACAATATTAAAAATTGAGTCAATGATAGCTTATTTTCAAATTGATATTTGTTCAATATTATTACATTATTGTCAGTAGAGCTGTAAAAAAAAGCCGAGCACCGAAAATTATTCTGGAAGCGGCAATAGACTTGATAAAAAAAATCCGATTCGAATTGGTCTGTCCTTGATCCGGCATCAATCTATTAGAAATTGTGATTCTCAAACCAAGCCTTGGATTAGCATAATGAAATATGAAACTGGACTGATCGAGAGACATAAGCTTGAACCGGTCTGATCCGTACATAGGCTTGGATCGGGACCAATTTAAAATATGTTATTTTATTGATTATTTTATGGAGTATATATTATACATGCATACCTACATAAATAATATACAAAGTATAATCAAAATACTAATTATGTGGTTAAAATATTTGTTTTGGAAAGAAACTCTATGAAGTTGCCCATTTTGTATAGAAGCTTACGAAGATATTTGTGGAGAAGCTATTAGGATCCGTGTTTGAAAAAAAGTACCATCGTGATGTTCGTTTTGGGAAAAAAATACTTGTAGAATATTCGTTTTGTAAGAAGTTTTGTAAGAATATTTCATTATTTTGGTTAAGTTGCTTCTAAATAGTTTTGTAAAAAGTTTGTATCTAATTAATACATATTGACATAATGGTTATGTATTAAGTTTGTATGTAATTAATATCTATTGACATAATGATTATATTTTGTTAAATTTTGTAAGTTAATTAGCTCAGTTCATAACAAAATATTAGAAACTCACGAAACCGAAAATCGGACCGAATTCGATCCGAACTGTTGAGGACTGAACCAAGCTGAAATTTAGCAAATTGTTTCTGGTCTTGAAAAGTAAGGATCGTTAGATTGGGAGCATGTACACCCCTAATTCTTGCATAAATAATTTCACATACAATAAATATGTGGGTAATCATAAAAAGCTTTATTGGCACACACAATTTGGTGTAAGGAGTAGTCTTTTGTTATGCCTCACTGGTATTAATAAGAGTTACCATAACAACATTTGATGTTGATGACTTTTAGCTGTACATGATTCTGCAATAACATGATATATAATGATAGTTTTCTATGTTATCTATGTCCTTTATACAGGGAAAATGGCGTTAACGATGTCACCATCGAGATCTTGTACTGTGGAATATGTCATACCGATATTCACCATGTCAAGAACGACTGGGGTAACACAATGTACCCCGTCGTCCCTGGGTACGTACTTAATTCTTTATGTAAAATTTTATGCATACGTGTAAATGCATCCTGAAGCCTAGATCGTTAGACCGTAATTGAAAATCTGATTCATGTATTCAGATTCTTTGAGCAGACATCCAACGATTAATTTTTATTTCTTTGGGTTATAAATTTGATATATATATATATATAAACTCGTTTAGAATCACCACCAGAAAACTGGCCAACTGAAAAGAAATCATTCGTTCCTAAATCTGTTAGTGACCAACTTTGAAACGAATTTTGCAACGGATGACTTTTTTGTTTCTGTCTAGGCCGTAGTAAATGTTTAACAACGGACTTATCAATCTATCGCTAATTTGCAACGGAAGAAATAGTTCCAATTTGAAAAATTTTGCCTCTATTATCTGTTCCTAAATTCGTTTCTAAAACTCTCTTTCTAAATTCGATGCACGTTTCCATTTCTAAATCCGTTTGCGATGGAATTTGTTACAGATTTCATCTGTATCTGGTTTCCCTTTCAATTTCCATTTCTAATTATACAAGATCTTTTTTCATTCCTAATTCCATTCTAATTTGATCCAATTGCAAAATTCCGTTTCTATCTCGATATTTTCTGGTAGTGAATGTCCATCTTCGATTAGCAGACGACAAAATCAATATAACACTATTGGAATTTACGACATCACGATATCATATATTTTTAGTCCTAATCAATGAAATAAATCTATGATTGCTTGTAATATTGTAGAAACATAGTTCAATTAATTATATTAACTTTCATTCGTTGACTAACTTCTTGAAGCACATGCAACTGATATCTGATTTTGTTGGGTCCGATCTATCCGAGGATTCGCATCGATTTTCGATTCCTTGATTCTTTTTTACAGGCCACATATCACTATCATGCTATCACATATCGTACCAATGAAAGTGCCACAATTAAATTGCTATTCACTGATTTTACAAGTTGTGATTACTCATATTTCACTATTATAGAAAATAAAATTTTTTGTTTTCTTTTTAGGCAATCTATTCTTATTTCCTAATCAACGAAAATCATAAATAGATCTTTAAATGCGTGTGATGTAATAGAAACATTGTTTAGTTTATGTCAACTCTCATATTATCCACTAATTTCAATTAACGACGCATGATTCTAGAAAAGTTATGGTGCTTGCATTATCTTTGATTATATTCCACTGTCAGAGTTGTATACCTAGCTCACACCTTACAAGATCCTAAGGCTTTGATAGTGCCAGAGAAACAAGAGAGAAATATAAAATATATTTTATGATGATTAATCATTTTCTCCACCACAAGAGTTGTATATATATTGATGTCTTAATAAGATATCGGCCATCATAATTCTATTCAAATTAGCCTACTTATCTTATGAAAGTAATATCACAAAGATATTATAATCATCACCAAGACAAATACAACGTTATCACTAAGATAATTAATTAGAATTATAATCATCACCAAGACAAATATAACATTATTACTAAGATAATTAATTAGAATTATCACATAAATAAGTATCTAATTATGATGTCATGTGGACGCACCAAGATCCCCATGTAACATCTCCCGCTCGCAAACTTAAAATATCATAACACTTAGCCAATTAATCTCTAATCTCTTATTTTCATCATCATACTGGAAAATGGAGTGTGCAACTTTTCGAGAAGGTAACTGTGAGGAATATCATATTAAGTCACTATCTTACTAACGTAATACTACAACTCAATTTCGCTAACCCAAAATCATTTCATCAACACTAGATTTAACATCTCTAATCCCTCGTGTATATATAAATACAGAACCATGTTAAACCACTAATACATATGTGCTCATAATTATATTGAAAATGAATATCAATACAATGCTCAAGCTATGAAGCACCAAATTATTAGTGAGATGTCAAATGATTTTCCCTCAAACACTCATATTATTCCATCTAATCTAGATTGATTTCCTAGACATGCTCTTCTGGACCGAATCAATCATGGTCTTTAGATAACATGCTAAAGTAACAACATCTAACATTGACTTTATAACATAGTTCTAACTCACAAAGGGTTAATATTTGGATATTGATCCAAAAGATGGTTCACATAGTGATAAAATAAGGATCCATTCTATTACTTTCCATCACGATCGGCAAAGCACATTGTCACGCCCCGAAAA
>MKEJ01089832.1:0-12175 GCA_001753735.1 Embelia ribes
CGAAGTATTTAAGTTGCAGTAGACGGATAACAGCTCCGTATTTTGATAATATCTCTCAAACTGTAGACTGGATTGAGACTTATGATATGGGGTTGGAAAGATATTTCATTTATTTATGATTTTCATGTTGTAAGAAAAATTTAATTTGGAGTATAAAGAGGTCAAAATAGAGCACAAAATACTCAAGTTGCAGCGGAATAGCAAAATAGAAAATACATACTCTCAAACAAATTTAACTTCGAAATTGTAAAAAAATTTATTCAGTTTTAACAACCTCAAATCTAAAATTTACTAAATTAATTCAATAGCATAGGAATCAAATTTTATAACTTACGTAATTCGACAACCAAATGATTGCTTAAAAAGCTCGAAAAAGACCCATAAAGTTATTACCCGAACACGAATTGTCAAAATGACGAGGACGAGACGAGAAAACGGAATCTGCGATTAGTTTTCCTCCCAAAATAAACAAATCTTGCAAAGTCAAATTAGTAGCAACAATTTTGTCGAAGGAAACAAAGTGAAAAAAGAGAACAAGATAGTAATTTAGAATAAGTCCTCCTTTTCATCTGTAAGTATACGCCTTTTATGATTTGGATGGAATGTAGAAATAATGAAATGTGAAGTAGAAAATAATGAAGTATGGGTAAATATAGATGTTGAAGTATGGGCAAACATAGATGATGAAGTATGGGTAAATATAGAAATTGATGTGAGGTAAATGCAAGGTAAAAAAAATGGATAGTAAAAATGTTGAAATAAATAAATCTTTATTTGTCGATTTCTAATCTTCAAACTTCAGAACCCAAACGTCGTTTGCAATCATTATTTTAGTTTTAGTCCCTTAACTTATAGGGTCTTACAGTTCTTCCCCCCAAAAAGAAATTCCATCCCCGAAGTTTAGATCATACCTGCAAATAATGCAGGAAATTTACTTTACATGTTCTCTTCTCGTTTCCAGATTTGTTCCTCGACTTCATGATGCTTCCAAAGCACACGTATCAGGGAAATTACCTTCCCACATAAAATTGTTTCTCAACAATCAATGATGCTTATTGGTTGTCCATCAAAAGACATGCTTTCCTCCACCGTCAGGTCAGAATGGTCAATCACATGAGACGAATCCGATTCATACTTCTCCAACATTGACACATGAAAGACCGAATGAACATTTTCTAACTGCGATGTTAGAGTTAAGTGGTACGACAGCCTTCCAACCTTCTCTATTATTTGAAACGGTCCTACAAACCTTGGCTAGAGTTTACCCTTCTTTCTTTATTGCATTACCCCTTTCCAAGGCAAGATATTAAGGAACACATAGTCTCCATCTTCAAAGGATAATGGGTGCCTCCTCTTATCGGCGTAATTCTTTTGACGACTTTGGGCCGTCACCAATTGTTGTCTGATTACGTTCACAACTTTTGATGTCTGCTAAACAATATTAGATCGCAATAATAATGATTGACCGAACTCTACCCAACCTATCGGGGATCTACATGGTCGCCCATATAATGCCTCAAATGGTGCCATCATAATACTAGAATGGTAATTGTTGTTATATGCAAACTCGGTTAAATGTAAGTGATCCTCCCATTTTCCCCCGTAATCAAGTACACATGCTGGAAGTATATCCTCTAAAGTCTATATCATCCTTTAGGTTTGCCCATTTGTCTGAGGATAGTAGGCAGTACTCTTCATTAGCTTAGTGCTTAAAGCATTCTGCATCCCTTCCCAGAATTTTGATATAAATCTCAAATATCTATCGGATACAATGATGTAAGTTGGACCATGTAATCGAAGAATTTCTTTCACACACAATCGTGCCAACACTTCCACTCCATCCTCCTTCTATATAGGTAAGAAATGAGCCAATTTCATTAGTCTATCAAGAATAATCTAGATGGTGTCCTTTTAACCTCGCGATCTCGGTAATCCATCAACAAAGACAATGTTGATATGCTCCCATTTTCACTTTGGTATCTCAAGTGGTTACATATCACCACCTATCTTCTTTCAATCCCCTTTAACCTATTGACATGTCAATCACTGGGCTACAAATTCAACGATATGCCTCTTCAGACTTGGCCACCAAAATGTGCGAATCAGATCATGGTACATCTTATTTCCCCCGGATGAATTGCCATGCAAGACTGATGTAACTATCTCAGTACTTCTTCTCACATTAATTTCAGTACATACAATCGACTTCGGTATCTCTACTCCCCGTATTTTCCAACCGTCCAAATCCAAGATTTCCCACTCTAGGCCCTAACAACAATCTTTTGTAACTGCGCATTATTTTGTTGAGATACAATAACTTTGTCAACTAGTTTAGGCAGTACATGTATCATACTCAGCGTGACTTGTACCCCTGCAACAACGGGCTCATCATCGACCAACTTCAGCCTAAACTCACTGAATATTTTCATAGCCACCTACTTGTCATATATGAAACAAGCCAAAGTGCATCATTCTTATGACTCAATGCATCAGCTACAGTATTCTCTTTCCCCGGATGGTACTGAAGATCAAAATTGTACTGTTTTAAGTACTCCATCTATCGTCTTTGTCCATGTTCAATTCTCATTGTCTAAATATGTACTTGAGACTCTTATGATCGGAGAAAATCTCAAATTTCTACTCATATAGATAGTGCCTCCATATATTCAATGCAAAGACGACTTCCCCCAATTCTAAATCATGTGTCAGGTAGTTATGCTCGTGTACCTTTAGTTATCATGAAAAATATGCGACTATCCTCTCAGTCTGCATCAATACACAACCTATACCTTCTTTCGAGGCATCACAATGTACCATGTAACCGATACCCTGTTTTGGAATTGGAGCACAAATTGGTCAAAATAAAGTCCGAAGTGTTCTAATCACAACAAAATAGTAAAAGGATGTCAGTTTGGTATTTTGACAATATCTTTCAAACCATAAATCCAATTGTATCTTATATATACCTATTGAAAGATATTTCATCTATTTATGACTTTTATATTCTGAGAAATTTTTGATTTGGAGCATAAGAGGTTTAAAATAGAGCCCAAAATACTTTGATTGCAATAGAACAATAGAAGGACAACAATTTGATATTTTGACAATATCTCTCAAACCGTAAATCCAATTGAGACGTACAATATACCTATGAAACGATTTTCATTTACTTATGACTTTTATATTCTAGGAAAAATTTAATTTGGAGAATAAATGGGTCAAATTAGAGCCTAAAATGCTCTGATTGCAACAAAATAGCAGAAGGATAATAGTTTGGTATTTTGATATTCTCTCAAATCGTAAATCCAATTGAGGCCTATAATATACATATAGAAAGATATTTAGTTTATTTTCCACGTTTTTGTTGTGAGCAAATTTAATTTGAAGCGTAACGAGGTCAAAATAGAGCCTAAAATGCTTTAATTGCAACAGAATAGCAAAAGGACAAAAGTTCGGTATTTCATTCAATTATTTCAATAAGAAAGGACTCGAATTCTGCAATTTACCTGATCTAACGACCAAATGATTGCTAGGAAAGCTCGGAATAGACCACAAAAGTTACTATACGAATACGAGTCCTTTGTGATAGATGAAAAAAATCCAAACCACTCCCACATGCTAGTAAGCTTTTTACTGTAAGAAGCCAAGACCTTTTTCTTCCTCACGTTCCCCAATCTGTTACTGCAACATAAAGCCAATATTTCAAATAGTCAAGAGTATAAGTAAACCACCCGACTAACCACATTATATATATATCTCCTAAATTATAGGGTCTTACATACTCCTACACCCAAATTAAATGAAATTACTGCTACTCCTAGATAAAAAGAAAAAAGAAACTCATATCTTGGGGTGATTTTTGTGGGTTTTTCTTTTCGGAATGCTTCCTTTTGTATTTATAAGAAAATTTGTTGCCAACTTTTCAGAATCGTCCTTTCAAATTTGAATTATGGACACCAAAATATATTATGATTTAAATTATAAAATTTAAATCTCAGTGTAGACACTTGCTAACCAATAGCTTTGACGGTAACTCTAACCGTCTTGCAAGCTAAGATGAGCCCAAGCAAATGTAAGTTCGGAAAAAAAAAAAACTAAGTAACCCTCCCCTTAGCTCAAGCTATAATCTCACACCTGCAACTGTAGGCAAATATTTTTCCATTTCTTCAAATTCAAAATACTCAAAATACCCGAATTGTTTTTCCTTGAATATCCGATCTTTCATGACAATCACCTTCCTGTCGATAAATTTGGAAACATCCAATCTGTAGCTCGAACTGCTTCCAACATGACACTAATGCCACTTATTAGGGAATCAGGTCCAATAACCTAGGACCCAAGTTCACCCCAAATAAACGCAGAAACAATGCGAATTAATATAAAAACAAAACAAGCAGCTATAATAAATGACAAGAATTATAAAGAGCGGGATAATAATTTTTCTAATGAGGTTCAGCTAACTCCGAATTGTTACAATTACATTGAAATAAATAATTTTACAACGATTCCTGCAATGATTCTCCTAATATTCCCTCATTTGAAACCACCTATCACCCGAGGAAGTTGACCTTAAAAGAAAGCCTATACTCCACCTTACTGGCAAATTTTGCCACCAATGCTGAGACTTGGAATTTCACCTCCAGAAACCCTCTAACCACCCATCCCAAATGAACCCGGTGTAACAAGGAGCCATGGAGAAATCTCGCCCGCCTCATGGTTAAGAAAAGCCCTGTCAACCGATCACGGGAAACCCTCCTTGAGTGGACCATCTCTCGTAAAACCCCTATGAGATTTCCACACCTGAAAAACACATATTGTTTTGTGTTTTTATAGGTAAAAAGAGCCCTAAATCAAACGTAAAAAATTTCCTCCTAATCTGAGTCTAACAAGGAAACATTTGCGCTCTCTGTTGAGGAATTGTCCAAAAAAAAAAAAAATTAAATCATCCAGAACACATTTTGTTTTCGTACATACTCTTATTTAGTCAATCTTTGATTTATGGCAAACCTTAGAGGGACATCCAAGAAAATTGGAATGATTTATGGCAAATCTTACTCATCTCCAATATGCATAAGATTTGTGTCGATGTCACAAAACATTGTTACCATCATCTGAAGTGATGCAAGTGACTAAACCCAAACGATTTTGATGCACCAATCTTAGGATGAATGATGCTACGATTATCTTTTACAACAAATTAAAGAGTTCGGACATAGGAAACTTTCTACTATAGTGCTAATATTATACTTAGTCATTCTTTTCTCAACCGCTTCATATTTGTGTAAATTATCTTATTTGATTGCACTTTTACACGATATATATATTAACTTGGTCTTGATGATATTTTTACAAAGAGAATAGAAGACAATTTATTTTCATTTTTTCTATACACAATGTACTTTTAAACTTCAAACTACGAAAAAGAAAACGTGAATTTGCACTTCTCATCTGTTTTGTTTTTTAGTGCTATTTTTAATCCAGAGGTAGTGAGAGGGTACAACAGTAAACAGTATGTCTGATTATAATCTTTCAGAATTTTGGAAAATAGATTGGAAGTTAACAAAATGGGACAGAGTGTCTAACACTAGTATAAGTGGTATAAAGATTAGAAAATATTGATAGCCATAAAAATAAATTTTATCAAATAAAATTATAAAATTATTTTTAAAATTTTTTATTATAAAATTTATTTTTTTGACTATAAAATACTACCTCACCATTATACTATTTAGAAGAGTGTTAGGTACTCATCTGCCAGCAAAATGAGGTTGAAGGCCACACATGAGCATTGCCAAAATGGAAACTATAGCTAAAGTATATATGGTCCACTACTAAGATTGTAGGACTATTTCTTTTGTTTTCTTGCAGAAGACTCTAATAACCAATGTCTTGTCTTTATTGATTGCATCATAGTTTTTATAATTTTCTTCACCTTTGTTGAAATGAGGGCCCGGCCGGCGGTGGGTATTCTGCCCATCAATTCCTTTCTATTGATTTTAAAACTAGAACCCATAATTAAATGTATGGATCTAGTATAAAAATAAATAAATTTTAAAAAGTTATTTAATCAACTCCAATGGAATGAGTATGGTCTGCCCATTAGTCTTTGGGGCAGCCTGTTTGATCCTTTATTCTCAAATATCATCAAAAGGAAATTACTCTCTATACAAGAGTTATGTTTTTCTGAAAAACATAAGAATTACTATATTTTTATAATAAAATATTACAAACTTTGAATAATATACTATCACCATTTCAAATTTATTTTTAATTAATATTAGTTATAATAAATTATTTTTATTTCATAGTAATATTATTTTTAAAATATAGTAATTCCGTAAAAAATTCATGATGAATTATGGAAAAATTTAAGGGTTAATTTTATTTTTAGTCCCAAAACTATATAGTATGTTCCATTTTTGTACCTATAGTTTAGTATTATGCAGTTTTAGTTCTTAAACTTCACATATTATGCACTTTTAGTCCTAACTAAAAGTTTATATATTGTACGTATTTATCCTTAAATCAAACGTCATCAAAATTTGTGTCCTACTTAAGTTACTTTAAATCATTTAAAATTTATATTTTTTAAAATAAAACAAGACAACAATATGAATTTGAACTTTATATATTTCAAATAATTTTTTATTATCTTTCACATATAATTAAACTTGTGTCATTCTACATTTGGTAGTAAAATACTTAATTTAGTGACAGCAAAAATGTGATGTTTGAATTTAAAATTTTTAAATATTAAAAATATGAACCAAAAAATACAAAAAAGAAAAGAATTATTTGCAAAATTTTGTATCATTATCATAATTAATAAAAAAAATTAACGACAATAAAATAAGAGACAAAATGCACACTCCGTAAAGTCTAGCATAGGCAGTTGAAGTGCACAATATAAAAGTACAGGGACAAAAATAGAATCCGGCAATAGTTTTGGAAGCAAGTTTGTAGTACAAATTACGAAAATACAGAAATTCGATTTGAAAACAGTTTCGGGAGAAACCAAACTACATTAAACTAGTCAAAAGTGATACCTTTCTAAACAAAAATACATCATTAAGGTTTAAAATGCTTACCACATTACTAGTGCTCGATCGTACACACAGCACTAATTAACATAGAATCCTTCACTTCCCGAATACTCCGTTTCGCCCCTCTTCAAACCACTTGTATGAATAAAAACTTCCTCAAAAATAAGGAAAACCAAAAAGGAAACATCACAGATACTTAGATCTCTGTATGTATCTAACTCTTCCACGGGTCATCCTCTGCTCTAACTTCTGAGGGCTCTACTACTTCCGCATCCCTCACTTCTTCCTCACTCCCCTCGGGTTCGGTGGCACCACCTTCTTCCTCCTCCGAGCGGCCCCACCTGCCTCCAAGAGCCATCGCCATCATCTCATAAATCTTGTTACCCAACTCAGCCGGACTATCGGGCTGCCAAACAAAGAGAGAATATGAGGCTGTGCCTTGGCTTCTGATATTGAAGATAAATATTGAAGTAAATCCACCTGTACACAGATATATGCGTGCTGAAATCATATCTTTAAGATTTTCTTACCGTGAAACCACTGGAGATCAATGCAGTGTCATATAAGAGCTCCACCGCTCTCTTGGCATCAGCACTATCTGGTGCATTTTTGCAAGCAGCCTGAAATTGAAACCATCGCAAGTTAGAAAACAACTTCGCATTCTAAGTTGTCATGTTCACTGTAGGGCTGATTTTATGCTTTTCTTGTTTTCATGAGGATTGTTATGGCTAAGGACATGATAAAAGCGGTGGTTTTATGAAAAAGTTCAGGGCATGTTCCATCTTCCTGTTCCAATAATTGTCATCTGATTCCAAACTAGAAAAACCGCAAGAAATGTTTTATGAATATTAGTTCGAGAAAGAACTTTTCGACTTTCCAAATGTAACCAATGCAAGGAACCTTCAACAAAAAATTGAGATGGTTTTGAAGTCCCATTTTTAGATACTAAAACGAGCAAAATTACCTAACTCAGCCTGTTTTGAAACTTTTTTACCAAATCCAATTGTTTTGAAACTATTTGTACCAAAATCAGCTTGTTTTTATGAATCCGACAATATGGCGAGTTCATTGAACCCACTGTTGAAAAAGATGGTTTCATGTTTGACAGATTTATACTTTATATTAGTGTAATACTTTTACAATCTATAGAACATGAACTCGCCATTCCCAACGGCGGGTTAATCAAAACAAGCTGATTTTGGTAAAAAAATTCAAAAAAAAAAAAAATTTCAAAACAGGCTGAGTTTGGTAATTTAATACTAAAACATGGAAAATATATTTCTTTAAAAATATTAGTGTTCCACGACCAGAAACCAGTGAAGTCAGGATCCACAAATAACTTGCACCTATAGGACTGCTTGATTAACATAATCCTATCATAAAAATGGAAAATATTAGAGAAGCTTGTCACTAACAACCGATCTAATCTACCAAATCATCTGCACACAAGACACATACAAAGACTGTTCTTTTTCCAATGTTTGTTTTTCTTTTTTCTTCCTTTAAGGGTCTACTATAATCCGAAATCACATAGGTCAGTAACAACAGAGCAACGCTAAATCCAGCATGCAACTAAAAGGCACTCGCACAAAAAATACAGGACCAAAAAAACTATTAAGTGGGAGTGAGTGGCATAAACTTACATTCAAGTCTTTAATGATGGGGTGATCTGGATTAACTTCCAAAATTCTCCTCCCTCTCATAAACTCCAAGCTTGAAGTGTCTCCTAAGGTTTGCGCCTTCATCAACCTGCAAAGAGCAGGGGAATGTTTAATCACTGTTATTTGGGTAACACTCAGCTCTAGCTGCTCAAGGTTATTTAAATGTCGGGATTTCAGAAATCCAAATTTAACAACATTGATTTAGTTATCTGTATTAAAACATTAATAAAGATCTTGAACCTTTCCATATTAGCAGACCACCCAAACTTCCCAGAAACAAGAACACAAGGGGATGAGCTAAGACGCTTTGAGACTTGGACCTTCGCCACCTGATCACCGAGCTGTTGCTTTATCCAATCACAAAGGAGATTGTAATCTTGCTTAGTTTCCCTTTCTTTCACTTCATCCTCATCGCCTGTTAAAATTGTTTTCACTATTACGCAAATAATTCAATCTAAAACCATATGATAATATTTAGCTGAAAGGGACAGACCAGATGAGAGCCTCTTAAGATAAAGCCATCAGTAACTACGTGGGAAAAGGAAAGAATTACTAACCAAGATCCAAATCCTCTTTGCTGATGTCAACAAATTTCTTCTCTTTGTAGGTTTGTAGATTTTGGATAGCAACCTCATCAATAGGCTCGATAAGATACAGAACCTAGAAACCAGATAATATCAGCAATAGCTCGTGTCACGGGTAGAAAAAATCTTTTCAAAACTATAGATAGCAAAAAACTAAGAATAACAAACTATTATCTTTATGTGCTTTCCTTGAAGAGCATTAAGAATATCTAAACTATTATCTAAATGTGCTTTCTTTGGAAAGCATAAGGCTTTGCTTTTAGTACCAATCACTGCACCACTTCCATAAGTAATGTGTACACAATGTAGCAATTAGTGTTAAAACTCAAAAACATGTAGTCGACCTTGCCTTTTCCTATTTTTTATGTTGAATCCCTTCATGTCTTATAGTCATTCCTTTTTTTTTGTTTGCACATCTTCTAGACTGCAATAGATTACTTGTGAAAATTATCACTAAATTGCTCAATTAAAATCACAAAATCAAACATTGCTCCACAGTTCTTACTCTTTTTTTTTTTTTCCACGCCACACTACTTAATTCACAACTTCTATATTAAAAACTTAGATAAAGTGCTTACCTCAATACCCTTCTGAACCAGCTTCTCCAGGAATGGAGCTGACTTGGCGCTCTTTATGCTGTCAGTTGCTAAATAATATATTGCTTTCTGGTTTTCACCCATGTTTTCAATATAATCATCTAAACTTATTAATTCCTCCTCATTTTTCGAAGAGAAGAACCTCAAGAGTGGTGTTATGCGCTTGTGATTTCCGGTGTCTTCAATGCATCCCAATTTCATAAACTTACCAAAATTCTCCCAAAATTTTTTGTAATCCTGGATAATTTTAAATCACTATCAAGTTATGCAAGCAATTTATATTAAGTAATCAATGATTCGTGTCTCTGTGCTCTCTTACCTCTTTATTCTCACTTTCAGAAAGATCTTGAATCATGTCAAAGGTCTTCCTCACAAGCCTCTTTCTCATTATTCTTACCTACAAGATTAGGGGCAAGATTAAAGGCAAAACAAGTAATGTTATATTTGTTAACAAAAGAAAACTGGAAATGATTACAGGAAAATGAAACAAATGTAAACGCCACAGATTTTTGTCGGTATTGATTTGAAATGGTTATCATATATTTTTGCGAAAGCAATACACTTCTACAGACCTACATTAAGTATTCGCCTCAGTTTCAGAATGATAAGTTCATACAAAAATTGAAAAAACATGTTAATGTTTGACGTAAATACGCTTTTCTTTCACATGTTGTAAAGGTTCTTAAGAAAGAACCATAACGATGATGAAGCTCCTTAAGACATAAAGATTTCATCCTTAAATAGACATTCTTACAATTCGGTTTTCTTGGAGGATCTCTCGAGATACATTGAGAGGAAGGTCATTAGAGTCCACTACTCCCTTCACAAAGCTCAAATATCTTGGGAACTGCAATAAACCAACAAAATCAGTTTATACAGCCAAACATGCACAAATACTTACTGAGGAAAGTCATTAATCCAACATCCGGAAAAAACTAACAGCCTCAACATTATTTTTCCTAATACTTGGATTATAAACCATGAAGTTCAAACATATGGGTCACAGGTCACCATTTTGAACTTATATCTGTAAATCTTTCAACTACGATATTGCAGATAAGTGAGGCAAAAGAATGTGTTGGATTTTCCCCCTTAGCAGTGTGACATCAATTAGCCTTTTTTTCCCCAGGAAATTTCTAATATTTCTTTAGTACGTCATAGATTGGTTGACGACCATTCAACTGCTTCCGGCGATTGCAGTAACCATATCTAAATGCTAATTTGTTACACATCCCAAAAAAATTAGAGAAAGATGAGTTTTCCAATTATTACAGGTGAATGTCCTTATTTTGGATAAGTATATTACAATTACAAACCGTAAATCGAGAAACATGAAACTCATGCAGAAAAGTAAATTAGCAGCTCAATTTTAAAAAATAAAAATTTATATATGCTTTTTGCTAGCAAATGAAGCGCACAAATATATGTTTCATAATTAAATGATTCAAATGTATTAAATTTGAACATAAATCCCTTTTATCAAGGTGACATCTCCTCTGACAATTAAGTGACAACCCAGTCACTTCAGTTTCAATATCTATACACAGGGTCAATTAGACTCTTGTTAAAATTATAATTCATTCACAAAAAGAAAATGCAAGAGATGAAGGAAAATAAATGGCCAACTTACCAGCTCACCATCAAAATCATCGGAAATAAATACACGCTTCACGTAAAGACGTATGTTCTTTGTTTTCGGGTTTATAACATCTTCATTATTCATAGGTCCCATCCCAGGAATAAAGAGGACACTTCTAAACTCCACCTCGCCCTACAAATAATTAAAACATTAAAACAAGGCACAAATAATACAAAATCAAGAATCTTAATCAGTTAGAAGGCTTACAAACCTCAGTGGTGAAGTGAGAATACGTAAGCGGCTCCAAAAATTCATTGAAAGTTTTCTTATAGAATTCCTGGTACTCATCCTTTTGGACTTCCTTTGGATTTCTCATCTGCATTTGCATATTACGAAAAAAAGAAAAAAAAAACAGTAACGCTACAGTAAATTTCTGAAGTGTGTTGTATCAGTCTTTCTATTTCCGTGTGTTTTAGAAAAAAAAAAAAAATCAGTTATGCTACGGTAAATTTCTTACTGGGAAAATCTACCTTTCACCGCTTCTCTGCTAAAAAAATAAATTTTTTTCACAAAAACTATAATAACCTGACTAAGATTGGAAAAATATATTTATTGCATTTTATTATACGATAAACAATTATTCTAATATTGTTTTACAAATTTTATAAAAAAAAAAAAAATGCGTATACAATTTTTAAAATGTAAATTTCTA
>MKEJ01089837.1:0-14995 GCA_001753735.1 Embelia ribes
GTCGCTATCCGACCGTACCCTATGGTTTACCCTGGTAGTATGCTTTTGTTTTTCACTTTTTTTCTCTGCTTGATGTTTCTTGGGTCCATGTTTGTGTTTCATCTAATGGCTCTATATGTTTGCAGATGTGCCGCCACAGGTATTTTTTTATGCACCTTCACCTGAGTCACTGAGAGGTGTGCCTTTTGTTGCTCCTATGTCACCCCATGGTATGATTTATGCTGGCCCTGATCCACAGTTGATTGCAAGGATAGTGCATCAGATAGATTATTATTTCAGGTACAATGATTGATTTTTCCTTCCTTGGGTTGGGCTGCTAGTTAATCATGTCGAGTTAATGTCCCTTTAGTTATTGATTTGAGCTTACGGACTGGTGCACTTTTTATGTGTTTATTGCAGTAATGAGAACTTAGTTAAAGATACATACTTGCGGAATAACATGGATGACCAGGGCTGGGTTCCAGTCCAATTAATAGCAAGCTTCAAAAAAGTGAGTTCTAAGGGAGAGTATATTTTCTTGTATGCTTGCTCTTGTTGCGGTTCTAAATTCATTCTTCTCTTCATCTTAATTCACAGGATGATTTTATCTTCTCATGGTCAGGGGCACTACGTTCGGCATGTTATATTAAATACCTTTTATATAAAAGAAATTAAATTTTACATGGAATCATCAACCTTGCAATTAATTATCAAGTTGATTGTCTCATAAATTCTAGGTTCTTTTCTGGTCTAATTATGGGTTTTACCTTGCAATTAACATACCCTAATTCTGTCTTTTGTGATAGTTTTTAAATGATAACAGCCTGTGTACCCCTAGCTGTAAGTTAAGTGTTTTTGGAATGCATGTCCTACAAAGCGTATAGGATAAAAAAGTGATCTTTTCAGGAACAAGTGGATTACCACTTCAGAAGGTTGGCAACTTCTTCAGTTACATATAACAGGTTGCATGCTTATAAATTGTCATGCAGATGTTATATATAGAACATCAGCAGGAAATTTCCGTCTTTTATTATTTAAGAAGGTATGGTAGCTTATTTTGATTCTTCCTAATCTCTTTTGCAGAATGTGGTCAAAGGTTTTGCTTTCAGAACTTGTTTGAGTTGCAGCTGGCTTGTTTGATTCTTTTTACTTGAGCAGACATACTTAAATTTGTTATTGAACTGTCTTGGAGAAAGGATAATCTACAAAAACCAGCTTACTCATCTTTTAAGTTTCTTTCTAGTTCATTCCAATTGCAATTTTATTAGCTTCAAAATTGCTAGCTGTAAGTATGAGCTTCTTATAGATAGATGTTAATGCATTCTTGGCCATGTTTCTACATATGCAAATTGCAATTCCATTGAAGGCCACGAAAGGGTTGATTAAATTCTTATTTAAGGAAATTTGGATTGCAATGACTAATAAATGTGTTAGAGACGTAATTTTAATTGATTGGTTTATTCTGATTCTGATGACTTGTATGGACTTTAAAGATAAAAAGGAAAAGTTAATATAAAAAAAGACTGGAACTTCTTTACCCATCAAAATAAAAGGAAACTCAAGCTCGAGTGTCTTGTTTGTGAGTACTTTGATGTTTCTTGTTATTTCATATTGTGAATTGCGACACTTTTTCTTCTGCTATGTTTGTTTGTCTTATTCAATTGATGTTTGATATCAAGTTGCAACAACTTTGAAATTTGTACTTGTGGCACCATTCAACATGTTAGTTCATTCTTTTTGGGTATAACCGTATAAGAATTGGCAAATATCTGAATAGATTGGTAGCGAGAAAAACTGAATTAGAAATGATGAGGAATGTGAAAGAGTAGGACTGAACATCCGGAGTGTGGTTGTAAATGCATGACTGAGCATACGAAGAGTACTTGTATATTTATAACTAGAATGTCAGTGTTGACATAGTCGTTTATACCGTTTCGTTCCGGCCACAACGGCCTGTGGATACCGTTTCAAAACTAAAATGTGAAACCAAACTATGTGCATTTTAATTGCTTTATCATGTCACATGATGAGCTGAGACTTTGAGCCCTTCTTTTCAGTGCCGTGAATACTTTTGAATCCATTGTGGACTGACTACAGTTTATGCAACAGTGAACGTAATCATGGCGAGTGGATGATTGAATCCTAAGAGCACTTTCTTCTTTTAATTGCTATGGACAAGATACATGTTGGAGTTATGAGCTAACTGTTGATGCTTAAGACATTCTTCTTGAATTTTTTGTAGATGTCAATGTTGACGGAGAATATCCAGCTTATATTGGATGCTGTACGCTCTTCAAATGTGGTTGAAGTGCAGGTAATATTAATTTTATTGATGACTTCTTTAAAGCTGCAATTGGTTGTGTGTGGGCTACTCATTTAAGCCGCCATGCTCATTGCCCTTTGGCCTTTGGTCATCTTAAAGCACATCAGTTGTATAATGTTTTAGGTAGCATACAGTGTTGTGTTCTATCATGTATTGGAAGTCTTTTGACAGAGTAAATTTGAAAACAGTTATACCTATTAGAAATATACAGATGTATAAAAGAATAAACAGTTTATTATGATATTAATTGAATTATTTTCAGCCGCAGTTACCATATTTCAATATTGTATATCCATATTGAAATTTTGGTGCTCAAATGACCTCAAGGTTAAATTGATTGTAACATAGATAACCACATACGATGGTAATGCAAGGATGGACTATAAAGTAAATTTCAACTATGTATTATTCTAGATAAGCACTTCGATTTTGGTTGAGTTATATGGAATTAAGTCAATGTAATCCTTAGACGTAGTTCGATGGGTAATCAATTGATGGATAGTGCATACTTATCCGTATCTGTATTTAAGTTTTTCTTTTATCCACTTCCCATCCTACTTGAATTTACTTTATTTTGATTTCACGGATGGTAATGAAATGCTTCTATGATGAACTGATCAATTTGTTGCAGTCACTTGGTACCATCATGTTCACTTGGTGGTTCACTTGTCTCAACAATAGAGGATCAGGTGCTAAGAATTTATTTTATATACTGATTTTTCATCGAGCTGCTAGAAATTCTTATGTATTCCAAAACTTTGTTCCGATGTATGAAAATTAAATCCTTGTAATACTACATCTTAAAAGTACGGAAGTTTCTTTGGAACAAATATATTGACTCTTGAAAAAGATAAGTACGTAGTAGGCTGATGATACAATCATATAGAGTGCGTTGTGTAACACAAGTTGGTGCAGCTCTAACCTCTGAAGGAATATGCTAGAACTTTTGAGGCCTGGTTTGTTCTTCACATAGAAGTCCATTGTCTTTCTGTTTTTTTCCTTTTTTAAATTGAAAGGGAGACATATACTGGTGATTATCTCATTCCTAATATGTTGCAGGGCGATAAAATAAGAAGATGCGAAGATTGGTCTAGATGGATCATGCCAACTGCACAGTCTCCTAATGTCTCAAGCCCTCAAGCACAAGGAAGGTCTAACCATGAGATGCTCATTGCTAATGCCCAGAGTCTCTCTCTAGAGGAAAATCCAAGCTATCATCACCGAATTGAGTCATCTTTTAGCAGGTCCTCTTCTGGGGATTTTAGCCAGTCCCAAGCACCAGGCCAAGCCACTGTTGGAGGGGGTTCCGAGCGAACTGTTTCTGTGAGAATTCCAAGTGAATAAATTCTGATCGTGCTGCTACTGCACATGTTTTACCATTAAGGTTTTTGAGAGGAGATTATTGTCTGGGGAAAACATTAGATACATGGAAATGTCTTGCATAATACTTTGGAGGTAATGGTCTTGCCTTGCTTGATTTAAGTCGTTTTTGTGATGTCCACCGGGGCAAAATAGAGAAGTGAACTCTGAAAGGAAAATAAGGACCGGAAACATCGAAACATAATAACAGAAACATCATAATGAGGGGAAAAATAATAGCTCTTATATATGTAAGATAAAAAGTATGAGAATGTTGGATATATTTATGATTTTGGTGGGAACTTGTTATCTATCATGTTGTGGTTTTCTGTTGCTACTTATTGTTTTTTGTTGGAAAATTTTACTCATGTTTCCCCCTTCGGCTGTTAGTTTTGTTCAATACCTTTGGTGTTGGTTACCCTTGCTTCATTGGGGATTGATTACATTAAACTAGGTGACACAGGTTGATATATTTGCCGCCATGGTTGGCTTTGGCTTGTGTAGCCATCCATTGGCTCAGCTCTTTCCTTTTCTGGAATTATACTTGTATTCATTTGTATTTAACATTTTTGAGACTGGTGGTTGAAGACTGTATTGTGTGAATTGTTCCAAACAGGTACTGTTTTGAGCACCGGCCTGAATGATTTATTGTGTTCTATTTACCCTTGATAGTTGGAGTTCTTTTGTTTTTTTGAATTTTAGTTGCTTTAGGTTGAGTCTTTTCTGAAATTGATGTTGGTGATGATTAAACTCCTAACTTGAATTTCTATGGGTTAGGGCTATGCTGCATCCATTGCGACTTATGGATCATGGGTCCGTCCCGTTGGAAACCTCTCTGGACACAGGGGTAAGGTTGCGTACATCAGATCTTTGTAGATCCCGCAATGCGGGAGCTTGATGTATTGAGCCGTCCATATATATAAAAAGAATAAATGCCATTATGTGGTTGAGCTGACCATTTCCTGTTGGTTGTGAGATTATTTTGGTTCATATCCGGGACATGCTTCCAATGGTGTGCCCTTCATTGTTGAACCTGTCTTCTCATTGCATGTTAAACCTTCCATTGGTACCTAAGTCCTAAAGTGAGACAATGACTTGGTACCTTGACCTTTGGGATTATTGTAAATTCATTTATTTCAACCTGGACTGTGAGCTTTAGGAATTGGGAATTTGATATCGTATGGTCATGCATTGTTCTGTTGTTTGGAAGATAATAGGATTGGAATGGTGACCTCTGTGGGCATTTGTTTGTAATGCTTTAGTGTACGAAGTTTAAGATTGCTCTGCGTGTGCGTACATCTTATCATTGGAGTAGCTGTTTGGTTGTGCCTGATGTGCTCAGTGAGTTAGATTAAGGGACGGTAGCTCTTGAAGATACGTCTCTTTTGTGAGCATAGAATGGAAGATGAGATCTTTATATGTTCTTCAATGTATATGCAGCAATCTCGACTTGCAGGAGTGGACTTTGGTGGAGGTATTCCGAATAAAAATTGAAGGCGGAAAGATTTGGCAATTGGATATTTTTGGTGAATCATTTATTCAGATAATGTTTTGAGGACTAGAAATAACCATAGTGCATATACTTTGGGTTTGTAACAGAAAACAGAAAGTAAGTTTTCTTTCCCCTCATCTTACCTCAAGTGATCTATTGACGTCAAATATGCAAACTTGATAATATGAGAACTCGTGACATTAAAATGATGAACAATTGAGTGGGGCAAATTAAAAGTGACTTATCCGAAGAGGAGAATGATAAATGTACGATAGTAATTAGCATATGGCGGGCCAAAATTTTTGTACGGAAAATTGTACTTTCTATTCATGTGAGGATGGACCTATCCTATGTACACGAACCAGTTTTCGTTCCTCAGAAACAGAAAGAGAGCATGCTTCAGTTCAGTTTTTCTGAGAGTGATTCGATGTTCTTTATTCAGAATCCAGCCACATGAAAAGAAGAAAACCATATAACCATCTCCTCGGTAAACTCTTCATCCATCCTAGACTTCTCTTCATCTTCCACCAAAATCCGGCACACCGGACATGTCTTTGGGGAAACACTCAACCACCGATCTATACAGACTCGATGAAACTCATGTAAGCAAGCAAGAGCCCTTATGTCATTCCCCTTCTTCAATCTCGACAAACATACACTGCATCGATCAGTATCGACGCCTTCATTCAATCTCGACTTAGAACCATTAGGTTCCTCAACAAACAAGTCCACAATATTTCGATGCAAGGGCTTCATAGCTAGTGAGTTTTTGATCCTTGGTCGCCTTTGAAGATGGGCAAAGCTACAGAGGAGTGAGAATAGATTATTGATAACCATAGAAGTTTTTTTTGAGTGGAATTAACATGCTTAAGAGATTTAATAAAGGAGATTAGTATAAATAAGATACTCGTTTTGCTTGGTTTTGAAGAGTGGGTTGCTTGTCAATGGAGTGACGATTTTGAGGCCTTAACACAAAGTTGTTGCACCTAGAGGAGTGTTACTCTTGACCATAAATCATTTCACAAATTTTTTTGGGTGAAGCGTGTATTATAATGTGATAGCTCCATAATATTACAAAAGTATTCATAAGCTTCGCAATAGCAGCCCACTTCGAGTTTTTCATTCATTGTACTCTCTGAAATGGCAATCGAACCGGTTTCTAAATTTCATCTCAGCTAAAACTAAACCATCTCTACTTGGGAGTCTTAGCTTGTCAATCGGGAGCAAACCTGGTGACTCTCTTTGTAATATTTGCGTGATAAAAACAAATCATCTCAACTACATCGCAACATAAAGAGCAGGTTCCGCCCAATAACAGCACTTGAGATCAATTTAAATACGTTGGACAAAATATTCATTGCAAGCGCTAAAAAGTAGCTTATTATTATACAGCCAAACATCCACAGAAAAAAGAAACGGCAGAAAACTATTGATGGTTGATACAAATTGGTGAAGATGTTAATGAGGAACTGGACAAAAACTATACTTGGACACCAAACAGGTTCAACCGAAAATGATAACACCACTAAAGACCTCATGTGTTTCAAAAACCTATCCTCTCGACATACTCTCTTGATGAGGTGTACCAACATCGTTTTTCGCTTCTGGCATGTCCACGGTTTCAATTATCTTCCCATCCTTGGGCACAAGGCAAGGGATTCCATCCACTATCTACAATAAAGCAAAGCAACAGAGAGTTTTATATATATACGGCTAACAACAAAGTAGCCTTCAAAGAGTGCTAGCCACTATTGGCTCATGGATAATTTTAAGTTGCTTCTACATTTCTTAGCAAAAGTAGCAAGTTTATTAAATTAAATTAAACAAAAAGCAGGCTTCCAAATTTGGCTGTTAAGCAGGCTTTTTTCCAGACTGAGAAACAAGCTGACTCAGTACAGATTAAAGCTTATAGTTCATGTAGACCACAATACAGCTAAGCGCTAGCTTGAAAGAAGTTTTGCAAAATGCAAAAAACGCACAACTTATAAGCTAAAAAGCCAGGCCAAAAAAAAAAAAAAAAAAAGATGAACTTTAAAGCTCAACCCAAACAAGCCTTCAAAAATTTGAAATAGTAATGCCATGATATCACAATTTGATAGTGCTGTTTATAGCACCATGTTCAATATGGATGCTCTTAGGTACTAGGGGTGGGTTAAACCATTTTTGTATGTTAAAACACATGCTCTGAAGTATGCAACAGAGTGGCATGTGCTTGGCATATTACACTGCTCTTAATCCAAACATACTTCCTGGGACATATGGTCGATCTATGTAGCAAATCAAGCAATGCCTTCATGGTTTCGACTAAAGAATTTCAATACCTTTTTCCCCCAATCTATAAACAAGCATGCGCAAGAAAGGTACAAGCATTAGTTTCATGGTTTCAACTTAAGAATCTCAATACCTTTTTACCTCAATCCATAAACAAACATGCGTAAGAAAGGTAAGAGCATTCTCAACGGTTTTTCTCTCCTCTTTTTATTCTTTCATTTATTTTCTAAGTTGATAAATTGGGACTAGAAATGTTTCACGGCAGTGCCCCTCTTTCTAAATATCTAATGTGAATTGTCACAATAGATTTTTTAATAGTCTACTATTCACAATTCATCCTTTAAAATATTAATTATTTTCCAACAAAATTACAAAGCCTAGTTCAGATTATGCAAAACATACTTCTACATTCTATTACATGATATATGATTACAGCCTTAACTTGAATACTTCTATAGGTTTAGATCATGCATATTTCTATTGCGACCAAAGGTTCATAAATTTATGCATTTTTCCAGCCTCGCTGGAAAGAGGGATAAGACTGTGCACATCATATACCCTTCCCAGACCTTGCAATGTGGGAGTTTTATGCATTGAACTTTGCATGTATATGATTATTTCAATATCACTAAAAATAGCCCCTAAGAAAGACTGGTGTTTGCATTTTCTAAAATATTGATTTATGAAAGAAAAAAGGCTTTATAGAAAGTCGGATTTAGAAATTAAATGAGAAAGACAATGCACATTTTGTGATCTTCTTACAAATCTCGTCCACTCATTTCTGACCAAGTGGCATGGTCTTTAGAACAAGAGGTACCTCACATGGTAGAGTTTGTGGAAACATTATTCCACGGTGATTTGTGTTGACTAGGATTGACTTCCCTACTCAGTCAACTGATTAAATTAAAAAAAGGGGGGAAAAAGCACAAAACACAGTTGTAATTGGTGCCATGAAAACCCTAACAGGTAGAAGTTCTGAAAATGATGAAAGTAATGATCTTGGTCCAACCCTCGAGAAATCTTCTAATAGCTAAAGTGGCATTTATATGAACGAGACATGGAAATGTATGGGTCGATAGTCTTAGTTGTTGTATGTGATCTGCTATTTTGTGTCTGAAAAAAGAAATTTAATCTTAGACTCAAAGAATATTTTCCTTTCTTGTGTCCCTTCTCATAATTACTGTTCCTGTTTCTAGCTGCTTGAATCATATAGTCTAGTAAACTCCAGATGACTATTACTATTGCAGGACCTCTGAGAAAGCAGTATGGGAGCGGTAAATGGCAACTGGTGTTTGGATTTAAGTTTTGATCAATGGGTAACATTACCTATAGCTGGTCAACGGCCATCGGCTCGCTACAAGGTTTAATTCTACAGAGAAACACTTGTTTCCATTTCATGTTGTTGCACCATTCAGCCCTTCCCTTTCACTTCCCCTTATAAATTAGACTAAAATATGAGAAGTAATTGCTACTATTCCATTTTGTTGCAATCATCTTGATTCTTGTTTGGTTGCGAAGATACAACATATCACTGTTGTTTGTCTCTATCAGTGCTTGCTTATTGCATTTTTGTTTACAAATGTAGCATGCAGCGGCTATTCTTGGTGAAAAGTTATACATTTCCGGTGGAAGTCGAAATGGTCGGTACCTGTCTGATGTTCAGGTACGGAATCTGATCATAACCATTTCCGTATCAAACCCTTCTCGCCCTCTTGTGTTGATTGATTCTAATCTACAGGTTCTTGATCTTAAAGCTTTGGCATGGTCTACTTTGAAACTAAACACTGAGCCAAATGTAGATAAAGTTAAAGATGGTATTTGTCAAGAATCCCTTCCAGTTACTTCAGGGCACAGCATGGTAACACTAACATATTAAGGCAACACCTTTTCTCGTTTCCCTTTTTTGTCCAATTAACTTGATCATCTTTTTGTGATTATGAAGTTCTTATGCTTCTTTGTGGCTAATCACCTGGTTGATTTGCTTTTTCATATATTTGACAGTTTACTTGGGGAAACAAACTACTCCTTATTGGTGGGCATTCGAAGAATGTTTCTGATACAGTGACAGGTACTTTCAAAGGCATCCCTTCAACTTTTTAGTGTTAAGATCTGTTTCACCTTCCTGGAATCTTATGCATTGTTTCCCGACTTCATATAGTGTACTTCGTTGATGTGGAATCTCATAAATGGGGTGTTGTTGAGACATTTGGAAAACCCCCGGTAAGACAACCCATTGACCGCTAATCTATTATTTGCATTTGTTTCATTTCTGACTAGTGTATTATTCTGGGCTTGAATTTACTCATCTGTTTTGTTGGTATCTTCTGGTTGGGGTACTTTAGGTAGCTCGTGGTGGGCAGTCTGCTACACTTATTGGTTCAAAATTGATCATGTTCGGTGGAGAAGACAGGAATAGGCGACTGCTGAATGACATCCATGTTCTTAATTTGGATACTATGACATGGGATGTTTTGGAGACGACGTATGTTCATATGCCATTTTTGTAGTAGTTAATATAGTTTTGTTGTAGAGTTCTAATTCATCTTTTTGTGTGTTTTCATAGGCAGACACTTCCTTCTCCCAGATTTGACCACACAGCAGCAGCGCAAGGAGATCGTTACCTTCTTATTTTTGGAGGCTGTTCTCATTCCATATTTTTCAATGATCTTCATGTCCTAGACCTGCAGACTGTAAGTTTTTTTTGTTTTTTTTTTCAAGTATCATTTTGTTCTTGATCACTAGAAATTTTGGGCTGTTACTGGTTGTAAATGATTGAGAAATGCTGATAGCAATTTCACATTTAAATGGTTTCTGCCTGCATCTTCTATAAAAATGAGTAGTCTAACAGCCTTATGATGATCAATTTTTATAGTTAGTGATTCTTGTGCAGATGTGTCTGGGGTTATCTCTGGTTGGCGTCGGTTATCTTGCTCATGTTTTCTTATACAGATCACGAGTTAGAATTGCTAATTTCCATCTCCATCTAGAAGTTAACTGTGTCTGGGAATATTATGCTTTGGAATTTATAGTCTTACATCTACCTTGAGCCAATATCTTGAGTTGAAATTTGTGAATGTTACATCGACTGATTGCATACACTTCTTGTTTTAGCTTTGACAATTATTCAAATTCTGCAGATGGAGTGGTCTCAACCACAATTGCAAGGTGATACTGTGGCCCCCAGAGCTGGTCATGCTGGTGTTACTGTTGATGAGAATTGGTATATAGTTGGTGGAGGTGATAATAGAAGTGGTACGCATAATTTTCTGCTTTTATCTCCATGGAATTTTGATGGATTGTTTTTTTTTCCCCTTGGCTGCTTAATATATGTGTTGTAAATACTGTGTCCTATAGGTGCCTCAGAAACTCTTGTACTAAATATGTTGAAGCTGGTTATATCCGTGGTAACAAGCGTACAGGGAAGAGACCCACTTGCCAGTGAGGTACCAAGCACTTGTACTTCTAATGAACATTTATTTTTGCTATGAGATAGATATGTGATTGTTTCACTTTGGGACAGGGACTCAGTGTTTCTTCAGCGTTACTAGATGGAGAGAAGATTTTGGTTGCATTTGGTGGCTACAATGGGAAATATAACAATGAGGTATCTCTCCACCTACAACTCATTCCTCCCATTTTTGGTACTAGATGCACGTAATCATGTTAAACGTCTATAGTTCCATTGTCTGTCCATTTTCAGACTAAGGTTGTGTAGAGATCACCTTTTCTATTCTTAGGAATCTCTCCAACCATACATAATATGGGTCTATGTATGTGCATATTCTCAAGCTGTGCTTCTCTTATGCGTTTTTGTTTTTTCATCCCTTCTTTTTGTTTTTCAAAAATCAATTGCCATTTCCTTTGTGTTTTCATTATATTTGTAAAATTTCCTCAAACTGTAGGTATATGTCATGAGACCAAAACCTAGGGATTCTCCACATCCCAAAATTTATCAGTCTCCAGCTGCCGCAGCTGCCGCTGCCTCTGTTACGGCTGCATATGCCCTCGCCAAATCTGGTGTGTTAGATTTTCCGAAAATAGGGGATACTAACATCAAGGTAATCCAAGGGAATGGTTCTCAACGTGACCTTTCTATGGACATTAATGCAATTAAAGAAGAAAAGAATGCTTTGGAAGCCGCCCTTGAAGAAGTAAAAACAGCAAATTCTAGTCTCAAGGGAAAGATTGAAGACAATGCTAGTACCTATGCTGATCTATCGAAGGTAATCTGTCAATTGAATGGTAACATTTATGCTTTCCATCAACTTTACCGCGATTGAATCACTGTGTTTCACATGTTCCCTAGGAATTGCAATCAGTCCAAGGTCAACTAGCTGCTGAGAGATCAAGATGTGCGAAATTAGAGGTGATTCTTTATTTCTCTTATAGAAAGGAGTGTAATATTTATTTTATGGTTTTCCAAAACCGATTGGCGGATGGATTATGCATTTAAAAAAATTATTTGGGTCTTCAGGCACAGATTGCAGAGCTACAGAAAATATTGGGATCGCTTCCTTCCATTGAAGAAGAGGTACAACGTCTAAGGAAGCAAAAAACTGAATTTGAACGTGATATGGAACTTGCTTCATCTGTTCAGAGGCAAAGTTCTGGTGGCGTTTGGAAGTGGATTGCTGGGTAACTAGGTTTCGTGTATGTCACGTAAATTATGAGGTTAGTGACTCATCTCAATTGGGTTCAAGGCAAAAGCAAAAATGTTTCACGCTCTTGTTTAAGCTCAAGTAGTGTTTGTAGCATAACCTCCAGAGCTCGAGTGCTGCGCTATTGGCCACGGGCACAAGGGAGTTCGCATCTTAAGATTTAACGTTGGACCTTAGCAAAGTTGTATTAGTCATGTTCATTATAAAACTTTTTAGTACATGTTTCTGTTAATTCTTTCCTGTTTTGCATTTCTCCGTTTGAGCTAGTGTTTTTATAAAACTATACCTCCTTTTTGTGACCATGTATCAAAATTTGTGAATGCCTAAAAAATCTTCATTCTTATATTGATGCTTGAGCTGGTATGACACATTTCGTATTTTAGTTTTCTGTTGTCTCTTAATAACCCGGAAATAGATAAGGTCATAAGAACCTTGTCTTTGGGTGTCGTATTTTAGTTTTCTGTTGTCTCTTAATAACCCGGAAATAGATAAGATCATAAGAACCTTGTCTTTGGGTTTCTTTTTGAAATTGTAGCTGTTTGTGCAATTATAGACAGTAAATAGCCATAATATTAAACAAGATGCTATTTTTTGTTTTTCTTTCTCCTGTGCATGAAAGTTTATTGGAAATTGACCAATACTAGTTAGCTCTCTGATATATTCTTCTTTTGAGTTGCAAGTACATCTTCCATGTGATGAAGAACTGAGTCTGGTGGAAAATATTTCTGTTTCCCTGTTATCGGGAGATGCGATAGAAATTGAAGGTCATGTTTTCCGGAGAAAAATCATACTAATATGTTCAAGTTCGATTTGAATTTACATACTAACAACGGCTATGATCTGAAATCTTTACCCCAATTCATGTGTATATGGCTTTGAACTCATCATTCTCCTGTGATACATACGGTGGAACGTCTTCTGACTTGCATTGTGGTTGCTCAAAAGCTTTTCTTTGAATTCACAACAGTGTTTTGTTTCTTAGCCTCGTAAGCATAATGTAAATTTATGAAGAAATATGTAAAAAGTACAGAAATTGGATACATTGAAGCTTGGATATGGCTTCGATCACAAGTGTTGTCTAGGATAATGGGAATTTATCCAACTCCATTCATTTGAATTTATGCCGAAGCATACTTGGAAGAAATTGATGTAAGCATTGTCCCAACTCGGCATATTTTATGGCATGGTAATTTCCTCTCAAAAATATTATCGGTGTAATCGTCAATTTCCAACAAGTCTGATGATACAACTTTTTTTTTTTTTATCACTGATCTAGTTGGAGTAAAGAGCCACCAAGCAAACCATTTTGTCAATTGTAGATACACAGCAGAGACACTTTTGTTCATCCATTCATTAATTTATTCCCGCACAGAGGCGAACAGCTTGAAATTGATGAAGTGTATAGAGAATTTATACATATAAATGTCAGAAAGGAAAGCATTGACACAGAGAAAAAAAAAAAATCAATATAAATTTAAATTATCACTCTCCAAATACTTGTACACTTATATGTAAGAAATTCCTACATATTTGTGTCATCACACCTACCTAGTACAAACTTGTCCGTAAAAAATCTCAATCCATATTGTAATGTCGTCACACCTACCGAAAATGTAAACACTCAGAAAACTATTTTCTAAATACTTAACGCATGTTGAGCCTTTACCAGGCGCAGGAATCACTTGTGCAATCCATTACCCATGGCAAAGCTACCGTATTATGAACCATTCCTCTTGTTATTATTCAAATAACTTCACCTGCACAAAAGATTTCAGCTTACCATAAACAACATACCCCAGACGATCAAGTTCATCAACTATGTCCTTAAGTTAATTCAGGATCAAATATAGATGATTCTGACACAAGAGACTGGGCATAAGGGCCCTATCTACTCTACCCGTAATTACAAAGTTCACATCAAAACTTATATGTTGATAAACGGTATTTTACGAACATAATAGTAATAAGGGTCTATATTCCAGCAATAACCGCTCTGCTAAATATAAAAACCAGTATCCGCTAAATACCCATGGAACTCATGGCTGATAAAATTCCCTCCCTACGACGAGACATTGCCTGAGCAAAAGCAACTTCCGATTTTGTAAGTCACAGCAAGAATCAGGATCCAAAAGAACATCAGGTATATCACGCCCCGCGACATTGCTGATCTGGCCTTGGTTAGAACATCACCGAGAGATTGCTCGACGCTGAGAGAATCGTCAGCATTGTCATGTGACAAAACGAATGAGAGGACGAAACTGAAGTCGACATTCTTCCCGTGGACCCAACTTGTTTCTGTACCATTCGATCCTGGCTTCTGAATTTGTATCATACCAGCTAATGCCGGAGGACTTGTAACAGAGGCCAGATGAAGGGCTGACTCTTTTGTAGGGAACTCAGAAGCTAATGCCGGAGGAGCAGATATGTCGCCCAGCATGTGACTGGCCTTCTCCATGAACGAATACTGGCCACCTGGCATAAAATACCAACAAGCTAGATTAGCAATTTGTAAGATGCTTGTTTGCTTGCAGTTAACAAGTTGGCTTGAGTACTAGTAAAGCTGGCTTCAGTGTCAAGGTGAAGCTAATACTAGTAAGTTTTAAGCTTTAGAACAGATCATTTGATAGATGGCAAGTAAGCTAGCTTTAGTTGCTATTCAAAAACTTATAAAAAAGCTTATGTATAAGCAAGCTCCAATCCAAGTAAAGGTGACTCCACTGTCAAGATGAAGCCAATCACTCCTTAAGTTAGCTTTTGATCATGAATTTGGATGCATCATTTGATAGGATGAAATGCAAGCTCTCAGTGGAGTTAAAAAATCTTTCAATAGCAAAGGCTAACTTATTCTCTAAGCTCGCCGATCAAACAATATTTTTCTTAAGAGAAAAAAGTACCAAAAGGCAAATTTATAAA
>MKEJ01089838.1:0-10608 GCA_001753735.1 Embelia ribes
GGCCACTTAGCCGTCAAATTTGGCAAGGCTTTCGGACACCATGTCACCATCATTAGCACTTCCCCATCTAAAGAAACGGAGGCTAGGAAGCACTTAGGAGCGGACGATTTCATCGTGAGCACAAACGTGGCGCAGATGCAGGTTTGCTAATTTTATGATAAGAAATACTATCGAATGTGCATCCATTCTAAGTGAAAGTTTATCATGCATAGTTTATTCTCCTGAGGTTCGTTGATGAGACAATCATCGACTAAAAATGCGGAAAACAAGAAAAATGTTGTTATGCAATGCATAATTTTTAAATTTTTTTTTTTTTATGAATTATGGCACATAGGAAATAATCTAGGGGAACTAGGGAAAAATTGGGGTTGGAAATCATAAAAAAATATTAAGGGGTTGAACCTTGATTATGGGATTAAAATGGCATATACTTATCTTGTCCATAAATAATCGTGTTTTAATGGAGCACATATTTTGAGACACTAAAAAACAAAACTTTTAATATTTGAATGAAGCATCATTGTTAAATCTAATCTTATAAATCTTTGTATCATTATATTCCTTAATAAGGGGGAGGGGTGTGCAACAGTTCGGTACACCGACCTAGTGAACCGAATCCAACGGTTCCCAAAATTCAAATATCGGTTCGGTTAAGTTTTCAGAAGGTAAAAAAAATCGATTTTTTCGGAATTTTGGTTCGATTACCGGTTTAGTGTTTATTGTTTCGGTTCAAACCGAACCGAACTGACATGAAATTACAAACCTACCCTTTTACATATACTATTCAGAAGTGAAGCCCAAACTCACACAATCTCATTCTTACTCTCTCTCCTTTCTTGAGTTCTTCTAGTTCCTCTCTCCCTCTTTGACCTCCGCCGACACCACAGACGAGCTCTTCCTCAAAGGCCAGATCCAGCCGATGAAGCTCTCGTCGCATCTCCTTGACTAATCGGGACCCGCCACGTGGCACGAGATCGAGGAGAAGCGCGAGGAGGTTACGGCCGAGGAGGAGGACAAGACCCCGTCGATGTCGACGTCGTCTTCGAGATCATCGTCGAGGAAACGAAGCTTTAAGCGGTGGATTTGAATTGGTTCAAACCGAACCGAACCGGTTCAAGCCGGTTTTATGGTTGAATCGGTTTGATTTCGATTTTGAAAATTAAGTGTTCGGTTCATTTTGTTTGGGACTAAACCGATCGAATCATTGTCCACTCCTAATAAGGGGCACAATTGGTAATTCCAATAAAATTTATAATGATCTATTGTTCCCAAAGATAAAATGTGCAAATTTTTTTGGACAAACAAAAGATGGAAAATATAACAATTTTTTTTATGCATGTAATATATATATATATATATATATATCATTATATAATTTATAAAACCATGGATAAACTATAGCCTGTGGATCCCACCGTCTCTACATCGGTTGCCATCATAAGTAAAACTGTATTAGACAAGGACATGTTGTTTGGACTTCATTTAAATATTATTTCATTTGAAAGATTTTCATCTTTTGGATTAGCATATTTGTCATCTATTCTAATTTAATAGTGTGATATTTATGTGGGTACAGGTTGTAACTATACGATCATTTTTAGGAGTGAATAAATTAGATCAAATTTTAACATAAAATAAAAATAAAATATGACTTTTATAGCCCATAAAAAGCAGTATTCATCAAGCATCTCTCAGAGTTCCATACTCTAATAAAACCAAATTGAACGCATAACTGGTCCTTGAAAAATTTACATCATCTTTAAGCTCTTTTTTTCCCCCTCAAAGAACGATTTCCATTTAGCTACCCGAAAAAATTAGAAGCTTTAGAATGGATGTACTTTACATTTTTCTTAGTATAGAAAAATTATATTTTTTTAAATTGCAACAAAACAAGCGGCTTATCTATTTAACTTTCCTCTAAAAGTGCTAAGTCCATGGTTTTTTTTCTTTTTTGTTCCAAAATTGCCCTTTCATAAGCAATAAAATTACATTACTTTTCACCCATATAAACACCATAAAGGATAAATTAGTAATTTGTTAGATTGAACTATTGAAGGCTATTAAAGTATTAAACACCTTACTCCAGTGACAAAATATCACAAATTAATATTAAAATTATATTTTTCCAAAATATTTATCAAGCAAATATGCGGGGCCTATATATGTGTCATTCAATTTTGTTTTTTTTACGTACATGCATACAATTATTTTCTAGAATTTGTTTTCTTTAATCTCCTAAGAATAAAATCTTGGTTTAATTACAAACTCTTATTTTATGAGCATGCATATAAAAATAAATGTTAATCATAGATATGAAACTACCGCAAATTTATTACAAAAATCTGTAGAATTTGACGATTGACATTGTGACAAATATCTTCCAGATTGACAAGGAGCACGTTACTCATAATTTTTTATAATTTTTTCATATTTAATTATGGTTATATTTTTTAAGTAGTTTATTTACTATACATTTATAATTTTGAAATGATCAAAATGATCTTACAACAGTAATATTAAATTGAAAGAGATGATCATTACATTTTTGTTATATAGGTGATGAGAGATATAAGTTGAAACATAAAAAACAAATCAGTTGCTCTTCTATTCGGAAAGTAAAAAATAAAATAAAAAATCAAACTCTGACTACATTGAGAAAGACACCACATGCAATGAAAGTGTATTTTTTCTAGTCTATCTAATAACCTGATGTTTTAATTAATTAATTTATTTATTATATTATTTTATTTATCTAATTTTTTTTTTTAATTTTTTTGGGGGTGTTGTTTAGGCAGGAAAAAGGACACTGGACTTCATTTTGGACACAGTATCAGCCTATCACTCACTCGAGCCATACTTGGAGCTACTCAAAGTCAATGGGACAATGGTCATTGTGGGTGCCCCGGATAAGCCTCTGCCTCTACCTTCATTCCCTTTAATATTTGGTAATGCAATATTATTATTATTAGTATTAAAAGGTTTATGGGAAAATTATTCAATTAGAAACTGTGCAATCATCTTTGACCCGTGCCTTGATCCTATTTTTAATAAGAAAATAAGAAAGTATGGGATTTATCCAAATATTAGCCCCAACTTTCAATTAAGGATCAATTACAATAGTGTCCCCATTCTTTCAATCGAAATTCTATTTTTTCACGTAGTTTCAATTGCAAGAGTAATAGCCTAAAGTTTTACAAAAGCGGTAGGTTCTGTCCCCAAAGTTGAAGAAAATATATTAATTTGATATCTTGAAATAGTTTTTTTTCCCCCACATTAAAAACCTAAGTGCTCAAAGTAGGAAATAATATCATCACAAATCATCGGAACCAACCTAATTTATCCCTCAATAAATCTCATTCTAGTATAAAACCAAAAAAAAACAAAAAAAGAATAATCTTAAACCATCCTCTTTTATTCAGAATCAAAGACTCAAATTGCTCTCCTTTCAGTCTAGAAAGCTTATGCTGGCCTTCCCTTTGCGCCTAATCACTTGAAATGACATTGAATCTATGTTGTCACTTATTCAAAACTTAGGAACTGTTACTGTTGCAATTGAAACTCCGAGGATCAATTAGAATTTTGGATGAAACTATAGGGGCTGTTACTGTAATTTTCCCCATTATCAGTGTCAAAATTTTATGAAATGATAACTTTTCACGTAAAAGCAATTCCTTCTTCTCCTAGAAAAACATATCTTGGGGTCATTTTTATGAAACCATGAAATTCTACGATTCCGAAAACAGTATGGAAATGGTGCAGGCAAGAGGACAGTGAAAGGAAGCATGATAGGGAGCATAAAGGAGACGCAAGAGATGATGGATTTGTGTGGGAAACACAGCATTTTATGTGAGATTGAGATGGTCACTGGCGAAAAAATTAACGAGGCCCTCGATCGCCTAGCCAAAAACGATGTCAAGTACCGATTCGTTATCGATATTGCTTCTGCTTTCCGCAACTCGCCTAGCCTTTAAAGAGCTTTTCATTTGGCACACAACTTCATGTTGAAAACTTATTTTTCCCTCATGCTGTCTCGAGTGTTGCTTGTTGGTATCCGTAAGTGTTTTTAATGCAATAAAATGTTATCTTAAATTAAGCATTACTGCCATTAAGCTAACAAAGTAAATGTTGAGATTAAACGATGCTAAAATTATATAATATAATGTGTACCTTACTTTTGAATGGCGATTAAATTTATGCCGCTAATCTTGTCTAAGTAAAATTTGGTTTTGTCGAATATGAAATTATAAATAATAAAACATATCTGAATGTAATTTCGGACGAGCCCATAGGTTCACCATCTCTCCTTAAATCCTATTTGTTTGCCACGTTTGTTTCTAATCTTAAATGGATAAAGGATTCTCAAGATACAATGTCAATCTCATACTTGGAAGGAAACCTTTATCTGAGTATCTGTCTGACTTTTTCGCAGTAGTGGTACTCTCAACGGATTCTCTAATATGAATGCATAAAATTGTAAATATTTTTATGTTTCGCAAGCAACCCATGAAATAAAAAAGGCTAGCAAGAACCTGATTTTAATAACCGAACCCTAAAGAATTTAGGATATATTAACTAGTCGAGCATGAATATCAACAAGCTTTGCTCGGCTCGTTTAATCTCCTGACTGTGGCTTGCTGATAACTTACAATAATGACAAACATGCATATATCAATGACAATTAATAGCTATGCATGGTCGAACCTAAGAGCATTCACACCTGCGTTTCTAAAGCCACATTTCTCTCATTTAATTTCTCATTTGAATAAATGTGAACAGAAGGGTAGCACATTAATATTTCTATTTCTTAAACTTTCTAGAATTCTCAGCACAAAAGCAACCGTAAATTTCTGAGTATGCATATTATCATTCACAATTTGTCAATTGAAAAAATAATTTTTTTTGTTCCAAAATCATAAAAACTTGGTTAAGATTGGGTGAAAATATATTTTAAAATTTTATTATATGCATATTATCACTTTATTTTTTTCTCATACCAGAAGAATTATAAATGCATTGTACATGGTGCCTGTCGCGATAAAATCAAATAATATGGATGTATCTCATGTCTTTATTCACGTTAAATTTTAATGTATAAAAAAAATTGAAAGAAAAGAAATAACAACTTCTTTTGACAAAAAATTACTTTTCAATAAAATATTAGTCATTTTTATATATCACTTGGGTTCAAGGACGATAACCTTGATAATTAATCGATTTTACAAGAGCAATAATAAATAGACCTGCATGACGAAAAAGAAAGATATAAAAAAAAAAAATTGAATAGAAAGATAATAATATTTAATAAATTATTCATTACTAGTGAAAATAGATATCGAAAATATGATAGACCCCAAGAGCATCACAATATCAAAAAATATTAAATGACAAAATCATAAATCAGAATACGGAAATACTCTAGCAAAGTTTCAATCGAAAATAACTTTTGCTGAATAGACACTGGAAATGTAATAAGAATACAAATTTTCATATATATTACATGTGATTGATAAATACTATTATTATAGTACTTCAAGTCCTTCTCGTTTTTTATTTTTTTGGGTCTTAGCTGGCTCTCATTTCCAAAATTAATATTTCTTTTCTCATACTCACTCCTAAAATATGAGTTTGCACATCTCCAATATTACCCATAAAAAATTATGTGTAACATACTCCTTGTTGATCGGAGAGATAATTGTCACATTATCAATCTCCAAATTCACTATTTTTTTTTTTTTTTTGTGATGAATGAATGTATGTAAAAACGAATTATACAACTTACATATAGATCATTCATCTTTATTTGAAAAATATTTTAGATTTTAAAATACAATTTAAATATTAATTTATAATATTTTGTTAGTGGAGTAAGGTAATCAATGACTTAATGGCCATCAATTTAACAAATTACTTATTTATTATTTTTTGATTTTAAGTGGATGAAAAATTAATATAATTTTATAATTTATGAAAAAGTATTTCAGAAACCAAAAAATAAGAAAATCTTTTGTGAGCTTCACACTCTAGAGTAGAGCCAGATTTATGAGTTGGTTAACCAAATGAATTGAAATTCAGGAGTTGGTTTCGATCTCTTATGTTGTGTCAAAACTTCATAAAATCTTTATAATTACCGGGTCCAATAATGAAGATGGAAACATTACGGGAAGCACTAAATATTGCCTCATAATATAGAGATAAAAATACAAAAATATTATAAATAATTAAATAAATAATATATGACTATACGGAGGGACAAGTAGGGTTGTACAATCGGTTCAAAACCGAACTGGTCTGTACCAAATCAAACGAACTGAACTGTTATATTTCAAAACCAAACCGGTTCAAGATAATAACCGGACTGAACTGAACCGTTCTAATCTGGTTTGGTTCGATTTAAACCTTTTTTTTTTTTTTTTATCAATTAACAAATGAACTCATAATTAAAAAAATGTATTAAAATAATTAAAAAAAACTCCAATCAATTAACAAAAAATTTTAGAATATATTTGAAACAATTAAACAAATCAGAATATCAAAATATATTTGGAACAATTAAACAAATCATAATAAAAATCATTAGGAAAAAAGCCCTAATACAATCACAAAAATCATCTAATCCCAATCAAATCAAATTAAAAAAAGTTACAATAAAATATAATCACAGAATCGTGATGTAATTCTGTTAGAATTTAGAAAACAAATATGACAAAAAAATTCCTAAATCTAAAACATTAACAAAAACTAACCTTTTAGATTGATGAGAGAGAGATTCAGAGGTAAGAGAGAGATGCAGGGGTGAGAGAGAGAAATGCAAGGACGAGAGAGGACCCAGAGAGACGGTTGTTGCTTACAAGTTAGGGTTAAACTGAATAGATAAGTAGGGTTGTTTATCGGTTCGGTTCAGGTTCAAAAATCCGAAATCCGAACTAGTTTTTTTTGGAACCAAACCGAATCTAAAATTCATTAAAACCCGAACCGAACCCGAATCGAGGAAGCTCGATCGAACCCGAAACTCGAACCGAATCCGAAATATCATTAAAAACCGTCAATAAACCGAACCCGAATAATCATTAAAAACCGAAATTAAAAAATAATTATATATTTTTATTTAATATTTAATAATTTTTGGTTTTGGATTTAAACCCGAATTTTTTAGAAAACCATAATCCAAAATTTCAAAAAACCTGAATTTTTTATATTTTAAATTCGAACCGTCACTAAAAATTTGGAACCGAATTAAACCGGTTGGGTTCGGATTTCGGATTACCCGAACCGATGCACACTCCTAATTGCGATAGTAAAATGATATCCTAGTTAAACTTTAAAACTATCACCGGTAGCGGAAATAACATTATCGTTTCATGTGGTAATTAGTAGATATTTTGAAAAGGCCATATTAAAGTAATATGGTACTCTGTGGAATGATATTTTTATTTAATTTTGATGACCAAGTTTTTCATTTTTTCCCACCCACGTAGGATCATTACTGTCTCAATTGACACTACGGTAACCAAATAGATATTGATTGACAATTGGGGGACTATTAGTGCAATTCACCCTTGCTAATCTTGTTTGTTTATCGGTTTGTCCGCAAAATCCAAATACGCACACGAAACGCAGTCGTTTCATTTTGAACAAAAGGCCATACAACAAACTCGCTCCAATATTAGCCTCCGTCAGCTCAGCAGAGGCAGAGCTCCCCTCCTCCCTCTCTCTCTCTCTCTCTCTCTCTGTGGAAATGCGAATCTAACGCTTCTCCATCAATGAAGAATAAGAAAAAGGGGGATAGAAACATCTTCGTTCAAATTCTTTACGGATTGTTACATCGCCAGAGCCACCGTCTCCACCGCCTCCTCCCGCTCCTCTCCGCCATTTCCGGCTGCCTCCTCTTCCTCTTCGCCGCCCTATCGTTGCTCTCTCCTCCCATCGCCGACAATCTACACCACTCTGTATGTGTATATCTACTTTAATCACATTCAATTCAACCCAATTAATGTAATTAACTCATTCGTTGATTGATTTTTGATTGTGCAGTCCGGTATACGATTCTCTGTTCAATTAAATTCGGAGTCGGATAAAGAGTTTCGCATAGCGGTGAGCATTTCTTTTTCTTTTTATAATTTAAACCACACTCGTACCTTGCAACCCTCGGAAATTTCTATAGAATTAAGTATAAATTTTGAAATATAAAATTATTTCTAATATGCACCTCAAAAAAATGTACGAGCCTTGAAAATCCGGTTCGCCTGCATGGTATGCAATGAATTATTTGTCATTGTTTGAAATTTATCCTCTAATAATTTTTTCCATCGAACCAATAAAAATTTCAGATTATTCCTCTGTTTTTACTCTTTTTTCCTTTCTTTTTTTTTTTTTAAATTTTTTTTTATTTTTTAATGTTTTTTTTTTTTTTCCCAAAAATTTTTTTTTTTTTTTTTTTTTCTGAATTATTTCCCCTCGCTTTTCTACCCACTACTAGTAATAATATTTTTTTTAGTTTTGTGTCAAATTTTAATTTTTTAAAATTTTTTACACTAACGTACGATTAAATTGGATGATCAATCCAAGCTTGTTCTGCTGCATCTTTTAAATCAATTTAGGCTTGTACTGTTGCACTTTTAAACTCATTTCTTTTTGCTTAAAAAAAATTGATCCGCACGCAAATTCTGAATTGCATTTTTTTATTTTTTTCAAGGCCTAAACTAGCTAAAAGCATTTAAGATGCATTCACCTTTTTCGTGAATGACGTTTTCTTTTTTTTCTTAAAAATTAAAACCTTAAGGAGGAAGCATATTTATATCGTTCCACCTTCATTTGCACCCTAGATTTCCACAACATATAAATATCTACCAATTTCAAAAACAACTCTCATTTCTCAACAATGGTGAATAGGCCTATGATCCCCACCCTCATCAAAGCCACCATAACCCACCTCTCAAAATCCCTTATTCACAATCCCCATAAACTCAAACCCAAACCCCATATCCAAATTCTCTCTCCCCTTCCATTTTTCTCCTCAAAAACAACCCATTTGAAGCACTTCTCATCCCAACCCCTCACTCCTCTTCCCAACCCGAACCCCGACCCACACCTCGTAAACGAGATCTCTCGTGTACTTAGTGATTTCCGACGTCCGCACCACGACCTCGAATCGGCCCTCTCACAATTCTCCCCACAAATCACTACCCAATTAGTTGAACAAGTCCTCAAGAGGTGCAAAAACCTCAGCTTTTCGGCCCATAGGTTCTTCATTTGGGCTAAAAACTTGCCCAATTTTGATCACAGTACACTGAGCTATCACATACTTGTGGACATTTTAGGGAGCAGCAAACAGTTCCCTTTGATTTGGGATTTTCTTTCAGAAATGAGAGACACTGGGTGTTGCAAGATCGGGCCGGAGATTTTCTGGGTAATTTTCGGGGCGTATAGTCGGGCACATTTACCGTTAGATGCCACGAGGGCTTTTTATAGGATGCCCGAATTCGGTCTAAAACCGGATATCGATGATGTGGATAAGCTCTTATACATGTTGTGTAAGCGCAAGCATACGAAACACGCTCAGCAGTTTTTCGACAAAGTTAAGTCCGAGGTGGTGCCTGGTGCGAAAACTTACAGCATTTTGATGAGAGGGTGGGGAGACGTTGGCGGAGTGGGGGAGGCCCGGAAGGTGTTTGATGAAATGCTTGATAGCGGGTGTTTGTTAGATTTGCTTGCTTATAATGGGTTGATACAGTCTCTTTGTAAAGGGGGTGATGTGGATGAGGCTTATATGCTATTTCAAGAGATGGGATCTAAGGGACTTGAACCTGATGCGTTTACTTATTCGATCTTCATTCATTCAGCTTGCGATGCTAACAATATCCATGCGGCTTTTCGGGTTCTCGATAGGATGAGAAGGTTCGAGCTTGTGCCAAACGTATATACGTATAACTGTATTATAAAGACGCTCTGTAGGAACAATGAGGTGGACGAGGCTTATTTGCTTCTAGACGAGATGATAGCGAGAGGGGCAAGACCCGATACATGGAGTTATAACACGGTCCTAGCTTTCCATTGTGATCATAACGAGGTCAATAGGGCTTTGAGGTTGATATCGAGGATGGAACAAGATGCGTGTTCACCGGATAGGCATACGTATAATATGGTGCTTAAGATGCTAATAAGGGTTGGGAGATTCGATAGGGTGACGAAAACTTGGGAAAAAATGGAAGAGAGGGGGTTTTGTCCTTCAGCCTCAACTTATGCTGTTATGATTCATGGTTTTTGTAAGAAAAAAGGGATGTTAGAGGATGCTTGTAGATATTTTGAAATCATGGTTGATGAAGGGATACCCCCGTATGCTTCGACCTGTGAGTTGTTGAGAAATCGATTAATGGGGTTTGGGTTTTCGGAGCAAACACAGATACTTGCGGATAAGATGGAGAGGAGCACTTCTTGTTCCATACAAGAGCTGTCCAGTATGATGAGAGGTTCTAGGCCTAGGGCTAAAGCAAGGTTGAAAGAGGATAGCTCAGATGAGAGCGAATGATGATTAACTAGCTACATTGGTTCCGGAAAATGTGGTTAAAGTGTGATACTTATTACCCCAACATTTGACTCTTTACCCATTCC
>MKEJ01089842.1:0-21625 GCA_001753735.1 Embelia ribes
TAAAAATATAAAAAATTACTAAATAGGTGCTAATTAAGGGTATTTGGTAATTTTATGGATTATTATGGCGTTTAACCTCATTTCAATGTTTCAAAAAATTTTGAGAAACAAAATACAGTGAACATATGAATCTCATGGTAGAAAGTATATTTTATTTTCAAAATAAAAATATGGGTTAATTACAATTTGTCCCAATAAAAAAATATATATATATATATAAAATAAAGAAAAATCACTATATCGAAAGGAAATAATTTTTTGGTTGTATAATTACACAATTTTTTTTAAAAATATAAAAAATTACTAAATGGGTGCTAATTAAGGGTATTTGGTAATTTTATGGATTATTATAGCGTTTAACCTCATTTCAATGTTTCAAAAAATTTTGAGAAACAAAATACAGTGAACATATGAATCTCATGGTAGAAAGTATATTTGAAAATAAAAGGAATATTACTCTTTTATGTTTGGGAAAATATTACTAGAATGCAATAAAGCAATATTACTATTTAGATTATTAATCACACTAAATAATAATCTAAGAAAACCATGCTGCACGAAAACCGTGAATTTATCAAAAATTTATGTGTATGATTACAATTATATAGATCAATCAAAAAAATATTATTACTTATATGTAACAGTGTTCACACCACCACTTATTATTTTATTTGTAAATTTCATTTTATAGAAATTTATTTCTCATGAAAAAAAAAATTAGTCATACCAAAATTTCTAAAAATTTATTTTTATATATAAAAAAACAATAAATTATGCAAAAAATATTTTCCTATCATATTAGTTTTTTTTTTGGTGCCAAAAAAATCAATTATATGTTGTTATGAACTATAAAAAATTGTATTGTAGCATTCTTAAAAAAAATTCTTGAAATAAATAGACAGCCGTGAGAGATTTCTCTCGTAAGAGCATTTACACCTATATTTCTCATGTTATTTTTAAATTTTACTTTCTAAAACCTAATTTTTTGTACAAAATAGTTCAATCAGACTTTCTAAAAATTCATTTCCACACATCATAGATATTAATATACAAAAAATATAAAATTCTAAAAAAATATTTTTCTAATATATTAGAGTATTTGTTTTATTTTGGTATGAAATAAATTATTTTTTTAATAGTGAAATTATAAATAGTAATTTTTTCAATAGAAATTTTACTTTTGCATTTTTAAAAATATTTCTGAAAATAAAAATATAAATGTGATAGATTTATCTTCTCAATTTCTCATTTTAGAAATTAGAAGGGGGAGAAATGATGATTTAAAAAGAGTGGAGTGAATGCCCTAAATTTCTGGTTTGAGAAATTAAGGATAGGGAAAATTCCTTAAGTAAAAAAATTATTGTGAATTTCACACTAGTATTTCTTATTTTACTTATAAATTTCACTTTCTAATCTAAAAATATATTTACTATAAAAAAACAAAAATGGCTCACATCTTTCTAAAACTTCAATTCTATACATCAAAACTACAAAAATTAGAAATTTGAAGAAAATATTTATCCAATGTATATATATAAGCGAAAAAAATAATTATTTTAATAATTTTTTTTTACAACATAGTAACTATATAAATTGCAAAAATAATAAATCCTGCTACACGGTTCTCTCTCCAACTTCTCTCTCCTTCCACCGCCACCGCCCTCTTGCCCAACCCTTCTCCGGCGCCGATCTCAACTCTCTTAATAGGTACCATCTTTATTCGACACTAATTTGATTTAATAGAATTTACTTTTTAGTTATCTAATTTGATTTTTGTATCAATCACAATCGCCCTTAAGCGTCTGTAGCTTATTTGAACCGTAAATTTTAGGGTGCTTTAACCAGTCATCAATCTTTCTGTCCTAAAATTTAGGAGTCAAATTTTAGGGATTGCTCACGCCTTTATATGTAGGAATATTCAATCCCCTAAAATAGGGATCTCGCTGCAGTGATCCCCCGAATTAGGGGCCATAGCTCATCCCTAATACTATCCAGTTTTGAATTTCAAGGGCTGGTGTAGACGTTGTTATAGTTACAGTTATATTTATGGTTTTAAAATTTAGGGGAAGAAAATAGATATACCTGTAAGAATACCCTAAAATTTTAATCCCTATAATTCAAAAGTCGAAACTTAGATATAGGGAATACCCATACCAGAAGACCACCGAATCTTACAATAAATTTGTGGATTAAAAGTAGTCCCTACTTCAAGAGGATCACTATAGCAGACCCCTTATCTTTTTAGGGGATTGAATGATGTTAGATAGACTGGTGGAGCGGTCGCTTGAGTTTCATCTCTAAAATTTGGGATAGAAGCTCATTTAGAACTTCTGTTCTTAATTAGTGGACTTTGGACATCCATAAAAATTAGTGCAACTTCTTGAAAAAAATATTGGATCTTTTTGTGAAGTATAAATATCACAATAGAGTAGAGTAGTTTCATATGACTGTGGATCATTTATATATGTGAGATTTAGTTATAGGATTATTATACAATATTTTACTTGTTTTCTGTAGTCTTGAATCATTATTTTCGGGATTATGATTCTTAAACATTTTCTATTGATGTGGGAACATTGATGAGTGGTGGAGAGAGACCTTTAACTACGTGGATGAAAGTGATATAGAAGGACATGTGGATGACATAAATATATGAGCAAGTTGCTTTGGATATAAATGTGTGGCGTCTACAAATTCACGTTAACGACCCAACATGACATCTTATTTGGGTTCCATTTAGCCGATACCAATTTAATGGGATTTTAAGGCTTGGATGATGATGATGATGATAATAGATAATCACAATTAATTACACGTGTAGTCTTTCATCCAAAATTGCTTGTGTAAAAAATTGAATTTTTAAAAATACATACATTGTGATTAGATAAGTTGACTAGAAACTTTTTTGATACATGTACAGTAAAAGAACTTGGGTATGTGGGAAATATAAGGCCTAATTTTATCCAAGATGTTCTGTTTGTTTGAGTTACGTTTATGGCTTCCTGCCTTTTTTATTTGTGCTGGTTAGGTGTATGAGATTATGATACTTCGAAAATTTTCCATAGCATATACAATCTTTATTATACATGATTGCTCATTTGGTTTTCTAAAGCTGATCTTGATGTTTTTGTGTTGCTTGTGTTTGTTTTTAAAATCAGATTAGATGGTGAAACCATTGGTGGAAGCTGCCATGATTCTTGAAACCTGAGTCAGTAGGCAAAAAATACAAAAATTAGTTACTAGACATAATATATTTTTCTTTACTTTTGTACGATCGTTTCTCTCTGGATCAAAATCCAGGCTGCACTGCTGCCTTTTAAATTATCAAAAAAGATTCCTTTTTGACTATCTTACAATGAGTGGATGGGTGCCAGGGTATAATCTGAGGCACTGAACAGGGAATATTTGAAAATCATTTTGTCCATGTTCCCTTTTGCAATTTGCTTGAAACTATGCTTGTAAGTTACATTACATGTGTATTTAGTAAAAATTATTATACTATAAATTTGTATGGATGTACGTATATATATGCAATTGCTTCACATTACAGCATTTCATCGACTAGCAATCATCCTCATCCAGAACTTTGATCCTTAGATAAGAAGACAAACAAACATGTAGAAAACATTTCATACTGCATAGGGAATAAGCCACATTCGATTCCAAATGTATATTTGCGGCGACCCACAGTAATTGATGCGACAAAAAGTAATAAAGTTAATAAAACGTGCGTGATTAAGAATGGATCACATTTGCAACATGCTTCATGGAGCATGAACTATTTCTTCACAACCATAAAACTAGGTGGTGCGTATGCAAATCATTTTCTAATATGACGGACCTTTATACACTGCAAATATATTTAGTGTTCCGAGGATAATGCCACATTCTATTTTGAGTATCCAACTGTTGTATCCCACAGTTTTATTAATTGTTATCACATCAAATACTATGAATTATGGTAGTCGGTGTGACTCAAAGTTGCTCAAGATAGAATGGTGCAAGCTCAGCACAAAATATTTTCTCCTCATACTATGGTCATGTTTGTTTACATGATAGAAATATTAAATACAGTAGGAGGTATATTTTTAAAGAGACATAAATAGTCTCAAGCCAGGTAGCTTCTTGATGTATTATATATCTTTTTTGTAGTTCATACCAGTGATACTTTTCTTGGTTAATTAATAATAATAAGTGATGGCGATATAATGTGTCATAAAAATATTATACACCACAAAGATAGAACGAATAAAATTGAAAAATAGCATGACCTAAGTTGAGGTGCTAGCCTTGGCGCCTTAGGTGCTAGTTCCTTAGCTCAAGGTGCTTGCCTAGGCGACATCTTAGTGACGTCAATGGCCTTTACCAATATAAAGCGCCTTGGCCTCGCCCGAGGGCCTAGGCGAAAGCCCAGAGAGCTTTTAACAACACTGGTAAAGATTTATTATTTGTTCTTCATTAGTTTTATATTTTATCAAGGGATTTTTAGAGCTAAAATGAAATATGTGTTTATGTATGTATTTCACATCTTTGTATATGTTTTCTCATCTGCTAACTAATCTTTATCTTTGGTTAGTGATCCATGGAAGTACAGGAAATAGGAGACACATGGGGGCCTTGGCCTTGGCTTGTGTACAGGCACGGACCCGGCTCAGAAATCATGACAATCTTCTCTGCTTCCAATTACGATAAGCCACGTGTCTGCTCTGTTCCGGAACTGAAAAACAAACGAGTATGGAACTGCTGCCATGGTTGGTTACTTCTATCAATTGAGCACCGGTTTTCTCTTTGGAACCCTGTCTCTCTAGAAGCAATTATTTTACCGCACCTCGAATCTTCTGATGGTATAAATGCGTGCATTTTGTCATCTGACCCTAGTAGCCTTGACAGCACAGTCTTCTTATTCGACCACAACAATAAAGTTATTTTGTTTTGTCGTCTCCACAGTGAGGAAAAACGATGGATTAGGCAATGTTACAAGAGGGTGATTATCGACATGAATGATCACATTTATACACCAATTACTTGCAATGGTAAGTTGTATGGTTTGACTTTCACCGGACTTATATTGGTACAAATCGAAGTTATTGAAAAGGATGATACATTTGTGTTATATATACAACCGTTGATTCCATTACCTTGTCCTCTGGAGCAATCCGTGCGACGGCAGAGAACTCAGCAGTTAGTCGAGTCTTGTCGAGAGATTTTCATAATATGTATTTGTTCTGAGGAGAGGGAAGCTGGTAAGGAGTTTGGGAATGAGATTATTGGCGTTGAGGTTCACAAGTTGAACTTCTCCACAAAGGCATGGGAAGGAGTTGTGAGCGTGGGAGATTGGGCTTTTTTCTCCTATAGTGGCAGCATTGGGTTTTCATGGCCAGCAAATTTCTCCGGAATAATAAGGAATCACATTTATTTTACGCGTGGGATAGACTTACACTTGTACATGTATGATATTGAAGAGGGCACACTCTCTGTTACACTGCCTTGTCCAAATTCAGAAACACCATGGGAGTCGCCCATGTGGATAATGCCTCAGATCAGGTACCCTTTTTTTTTCCCTCCCACATTCACTCTTATTTATATGTGCTTTCCGTGCAAATTTACGTCCTTCTGTATTTAATGAAAGTAGAATGTATTTCTAACAGAATTTAAATTTATTTACATGTGAAAACTCTCCATCTTATACCTAGTTTCTTGCAATTTCGCTACTTGTCTGTTATCACATACATCTACATTCATCCAAGGGTCAAAGTGTCTATGCAAGTATTTTACTGGCCTCATTTGGTGTGGGTATGGGATATAGAGGGTAGAAGACAGTATCTTTGTAATAAGTAGAAAAAGTACTAATGTTGCGAGTCATGGATACTAGTTATCACATATTTATATACTTTCACATGAGTGCCCAAGTATTCAACTCACATACTAAGCTAAGTTTGGAATAGTTAGGGTAACGATCTGGTGTTCGTTAAGTTTAAATGACGTTTGCCATTATCTGCATTTCACAAAACTAATTGAAGAACACATTGTATGCAGGTCAACAAGTTCCTTTGGGCAAGCCTTGAGCATGACAAGGAAAGCTGAACAAAGTCCGCTTGAGAAGATGACGAAGGCTGGAGAAGAGGAAGAGAACAAACCGATTGGAAGATGCTGTCCTGATTTGCCTTTAGATATCTGTAAAAATATTTCCTATGGGCTCGACTATTTTGCATACAAGAACTTCAGCGCCATCTCCACTATCTGGAGGAAAGCAGCCCCTCCATTTGAAGTCAACCGTTTTGTGTCCCCATGGCTGCTCTCTTTCCAGAAAAACCAAAGTATTTTTGATATCGTCGGTCCAGAGCGCAGTCATAGATATCTTGTGCAAGTTCCTGTATCTCTACGAGATGCTACACTTTGTCATTGTAAAGATGACTGGCTACTAATGTGCAAATATACACAAGATCACCTGCTTAGTGTATACTTCGTCAATCCCTTCACCAAAAATGTGATACGATATCCAGATTTGTTTTTCGACTCTTTCAGCACCTCACGGTTTGCCTTCTCGGGTTCGCCTACTTCTTCTAGTTGTGTCGTGATCATCATTACGTTTTACGGGCATAAGGAGGTTGGTCGTTTAAATATTTGCTCTTCGAGGGAAGAGGGTTGGAAGGACTTCTCATTGGCGAACTTAAATTGCGAGGGGCTTGGTTGGGGTAATTGTCAGATATTCGCCAATGGGGCTTTTTACTTCATGAGGCACAATGGGGAACTCGGAGTTTTGAGTCAATGGGGCAGCAAATGGAAATGGCGTTTATATTGCAGGACCCAAAGAAGATACCTCTCCCATTATCAAGGCTTCTTAGCCGAATGCCATGGAGAAGTTATCTCAATTTTTATCGACAATACAGGGAAATGGATGGGTTTCAAGTTGAATAGATCGGAGTGGGAAGAAATTGTGAGTTTGGGAAAGTATACCATGTATGCTAGTCGGATGTCTTCTTTTTTAAAGTTAGCGGAAACCCCCGAAATGGAAGACAAGATTTTCCTTCCTAATTTTCACGGGAACGGTGCCATGGTGTCATTGTGTCTTAGAACAAGTGAATTTTGCTCTGCTCGGAATGAGGGTTCGTCCAAAGATTGCTATGGTACGAGGGAGCAACTTGGGTCTTGCTGGCTTCAGCCGAACTGAGATCGCTGGCTGTTTGTTTTTTCTATGTTTTAACCTAGAAATTTTTAGATGTTATGATGCAAGGTATATAAATGTTGAAACATATCGACATTGTTAATATCTACCTTTCTTAGTTTCAGCCAACACAAACAACCAAGATCAACCCCTAATTTTGTGCAGATCTATTTTTATAATTTAATTCGCACTTGGATATATATATATATATTTTTTTTTGTGTGTGTGTAGAAAGTAAAAGTAGAATTAACTAATCCATGCACTAATTTTTGTAAAAATTGGATCAATACATAGTAATGATAAATCATCACATCGTGCTACCTTCTTTAAGTACAAGGGCCAGCATATTGGTTGGGAAAAAAGTGGGACGAGATTAATTAAGTTATTTTAAACAAAAGTTAATTAATCAATATACTAGAAACTACTTATTTAAGTCGATAACTAATAAAAGTCAACAGATAGTTCCCAAAAGGGAAACGAGGATGTTCAATAAATTACTAAGAGGGTATATCGGATAGGAATTTTAAAGGATTTTAATAGATTTTTTTATGATAAAAACGTATTGTGGTATTCAATCAGATTTTTAATCTGAATTTTAATAAGGCAACAATTGGTCATTCTTTATCATTTGTGAATATCGATTAGTTCTTCTTATACATGTACATGTGGTTTATCGTTGTACAAAACTAATGTGGTTCAAGAATCTCAATACCAATTGCATAACTAAATATCACAAGAGTCCCATGACTTGGAAACGTTTCCAATTCATAAGAGTTTCATTGCGAGTTTTTCTTCATCCAAACAAGACAAGTGCCAAAATTCATTCAAATGCGAGGCAAAAACAGCAGAAAAACGTCAAGGATTTTGTCCATAGATGTATTGTGCAATTAATCCATAAACATATTGCTAATTTACGCTAAAAAATCGTACCTCATTGATAACTACGCTAATTGTGCTACACACCCAATTCATTACACTTGACAAATGAATTCAACTTAGTTCTGGAAAGAATAACTTGAGATCAGAACCAAATAATACAATATAAAGGCTTCAATTATTTTTGCTCTAAATTGTCGCTCTCAGTGGAAACCTATGCCTCGACGAACTTCTTGAGATTCTGCAACCACGTCTTGTATTCTCTGCTGTCCTTGTTGATCATATACTCATGCAAGAAATTCGTCGCACTTGGCGTAAGTCCCCGAACATTGAGATACTTGTGGAAAGCCTTCTGAAGATTCTCATCCAAATCCCTGAAAGTACAGAAAAGAGATTGAGTCAGAAATTAAGATAGGAAAGAGAAAAATGAAAATAGAGAACAAACTTTGCAACTGGTTCGGGAAAACAAAATGTAAGAAAAATGGTTCTGATGTTTTGACATTTGTATATTATCAAAACACAATTTACACTTTTTTGCTCATGGGTTGTTGTGCCAACACTCACCCTTCCTCTTTTCATCATCCTTCATATCTCTCCTACTTCAAACATAATATACAACCACATTTTCTACAAAGCACAAAATGAAAACTAAATCAAAAAATTGTTTTTGAAACCTCTAAAAAAGTAAACAGGAAACATTACCAAACTGGGTAGACACTCACCCAAAGTCAGGCCCAGCGAAAGCCATATCATCAGAATTCTCTGGATCTTTAACAGACAAACTGTCTATATTGACCTCATCAGGATAAGCACTACAATTAAACTCCAGAGAGGGTCCGGCACCCTTGGAGATCTTGACAAGAAGAGGGAGGGTAGATTGCGGAGTGTTCTCAGAGTCATCATCTTCCCTGTCATCATCGTCCCCAGTGACAAGATGTGGCATGTAAACTTCAACCCCAATGGTTTCACCATCATATTTTCTGGTCAATTTTACTATCTGTTCCCCAGGGTTATCTTCAATTTTGAAAGGGAAGTTGGCTGGAACATCTGCAGCCTATTAAACATAACGGATTCAGTAGAACAAAAATTACAAACACAAAAGGGTAAGGAAGTGTGTGTGCACCTTTTTTTGGGGGTGGGTGGGGAGAATGGGGAGATGGTGCTTCTTTGCAACAAACGCCATAATCCCAACTATTTCGGGTCCGGTAAGTGGACACAATAATATATGTTTAGTTGTCAACATGAATTTTTCGAAGTAACTCGTTGCTATCTAACACAACTTTTCTAGCAAAAAATCTCGAGAAAAGTTGAACCTAAGAAACCTCCATGAAGAAAAGCTATATGCTAGCTTTGTCAGCAAAGAAACCTGAATATCAGAAAGGTATATGACAAGAGTTTTTCATTTTTCTCATTTGTACGGGCAAGCAAATCGACCATATCAACAGTAAGACAGTCAACATGCGACTGAGAACAAGCAGAGCTGTACACCATCCATTAGAAAACAAGCATAGTGTTCCACCCTGAAATTAGTTGAACATCATTTCCTCACCTTCTCAACAGTGTTTGGGTCATCAGAATATGATCACAAACTTTAAAACCATACCAAAACCAATCAACATTCCACATTATGATAAGGGCATTGGCATCAGTGGCCTTAAATCTAAATAACCCATACTATAAATCTTAGAAACTAAATTTAAGGAATGCTCCAACCCAAAACAACAATTTTTTTTTCCTCCCATTCATTAAAGCAATCATTTTTTTCTTTCTTCATATTTCCACTAAAAATGTCAAAGAAAATCAGAACCAAGACAAATAAGCAATCATCATTTCAACCCAGGGACTGACCTTTGAGTTTGTTGGGGACACTCCATAAGCCCCATAATTTGAAAAAAGTCCACCCGATATCTTACTTCTTAGTGTAAAGTTTTTAAAGAAATTTTAGCACCCCATTAAAAAAATCATGATCTTTAGCCCATTTCAAAGTTTTGTGACATTCAGTACCCTATAAACTAATTCTAACAACAAATCATAATCATGTATCAAACCCTATCAATTAAAAACCACAAATACAACAATAATCCTACACATATATTAACAAATTAAAGTAACAAACAATGAAGCTCACCCCCTCCTGCACGTCGGGATTGCCGGCGCACTGTATCTCCACCTCGAGGATCTGAACGAGCGCCCCGCCTTCCGGCCGTTTCGCCGTCACCATCGAGAAGTGGAGGGCCGACGGGAACGAGCTCCGGCGGAGCTGCTGGCGGCCTCCGCCGCAGCCGGGTTTGACGGAGGAGAATAACGGAGCGGCGGAGGTGTGGTGGCGGATGCTTCCGGCGAATCGGATCGCGGCGGCGGAGGATGCTCGGCGGAGCATGCTCGCGAAGGCCATTTGGTGGGGGAGAAATTTCTAGGGCTTTAGGGGTTTATATATTAGCAATCAATTATCAATATTTTTCCGATTTAATTAATACTACCAAGTCAGTCCAAGTTTTTCTTATTTAATTTTTACATTTTATTTTATAAAATCTATTTTTTTTATTATAAATTTATATTTTAAAAATTATTCACATCAGTATTTATATAAAATTTATTAAAAAACATTACAATAATATTATATTATATAATAAAATACAAAAAAAACTTTAAAATTTTAGCTAAGGTTTCATAATTTTTGTAGTTTTTTATATTTTTTAACAGAAAAATTATGAATAATAATTTTTTTATTTTATTGAGAAACTTATTGTAGCAATTTTGGAAACTGATTTTTTTTTTTTTTAAATAATAAATATAAAAATACTGATGATTTGAAAAATAGGGAGAGTAAATTTGATTTAGAAAGAGCTATGAGAATACTCCTAGTTATTTCCGCTCCTAAATTTCAAATTTTAATTTCTACACCTAAACTGTAAATTAGAAGTTGAAAATATGTACAATATGCTCAAACCCTGAGCCCCAATTCAAGGGACATTGTAGCAAATACCTCAATTTGTAATATTAAACGTACCGTTGGGAAAATTCACAAGAATTTCTTCCAAAAAAAATTAGGATACGATCCCATATATCCGTTTCCGAAACTCCTACTCCAAACATCAATTACTTCCCTCGAACGAATGTAAACAAAGTCGAATGAGAACAAGACGACTAAACCTAAACAAGTGACTAGGTATCAGTCGATTATCGAGCTAATCTAGCTACAGAAAACACACTGTGCTCAACCAGACTTTGATAGCCACTTTTTCGAAGCCTTGGAAGAAAAAACTCCATCAAAGGCTCGAACATCAACTGGTTCGGGGAGACGAGGCTTACCGTGAGAGGAAGGAAACCAGACAAGAAACAAATGAAGGCCCAAAACATTTATACAAAACATTCATAGCAAATGGAAGAGAAAAATGATCATGTTTATGCAACTTTACATAGATATCAAGCTTTCCTGCAACAATTTCACGCGACAAATTCTCCACCAAAGATCGCATATAAATTACATAATCACACCCTTGAGATACTTCAGACCCCATGGCAGACAATGGCTGATAAGAAAGAGCATACCTAACTTTTTTCCAAACTTGACGGCACTGACGTCCGCACTTTGCAAAAACAAACAAGAAATGAAGAACGAAAAATGACGTAACAAACAAGCACCTAACTGAGAACAATCACCACATAAACCGGTCACATAACTATTTCCGGCTTCAAAATGCTAGATTTTATCTCCTTGTGGGGCAAAACTACACCACCGTTGCTGTAAATTTCATCGCAGACGTGAACGTCCTCACCAAGAATCGTCATGTTCTCAACACGAGCCCACTGCCCCACAGTTGAGTGCCAACCAATAATGCTACTTGATATGCATGCGTGTTTCTTGATACGAACCCCACGCATGACCGTACACCGGGAGAGTCTAACACCGGACTCAACCACACAGCCTGGTCCAATGGCCACATCGGGCCCAATCAAACACCCCTCTCCAATTTTAGCAGTTTCGTCAATTAAAACATTTCCAAGTATGTTAGACCCAACAGCCAATTTTGACGGCGATTTCTTTTTCAATGAGTCTAGGTAGAGTCTGAGGCCGGTGATATAATCCCTCGGTTGCCCAACGTCCATCCAAAAGCCAGGCAAAACCATGGCGTACAGGTTTTTATCAGCTGCAATTTTTGGGAACACTTCTTTCTCAATCGAGGTGGGCTTTAATTCAATTCGGTCAAGCACACTCGGGTTTAGCAAGTAAATCCCAGCATTGATCTTGTTACCCACAAATAGTTTAGGTTTTTCCACAAACCTTTCAACTTGCCCAGTTGATTCTTCCATTACAACTACACCATATTTAGATGGCTCATCAACCTACATCAAGGTATAAATAGTTGAGTTATCTATCCCGGGATTAAAGTAAAACAGAAAAAAATTAAGCATCAAAACATACAAAAAGGATGTCATCTCTCAAAAGTGGACTAGATGTTTTATCATTACTCAACGCGCTATTTAGTATTGGGCCAGGTTTTGTTTTTGGATGTTTCATAGGATAAAAAACGTAACAAATGATGAAATCAAGAAATTGTCTTTAACCTTGGTGACCATAATAGAGGCCTCACCACCATGGGATTTGTGGAATTCGATCATTTGTTTGAGAGGGTATTCACTAATAACATCACTATTGAGCACAAAAAATGGATCACCGGAACCATCGACCAGTTTGTCTCTGGCCAGAGCCAAAGGACCAGCAGTGCCCAGTGGTTCAGTCTCTTGTGAGCACGTAATCTTGATTCCAAGTTTTGCCTCGAAGTCTTTTAAGAAATTCAACATAACCTATCAAAACAAAGACAAATATATCCACGTCAACAATGCATGAACCTAAAAGCTTTGCTGTTATATTAAGAGAGAGCCCTTTATTTTTTTCACCTCGGGTTGGTAATTGATAGCCAGTACAACTTCATCAACTCCAATAACCTTAAGTGCCTCAATCTGAATAGTTTTTGGATGAAATTAAAGATCGGTGGAAAACAAAAACAAGTCGAAGCTGTCAAAGCTAAAGCATGAACTTTGGGCAAATCCGCAAAGAAGTAATACCTGATGCAGGATCATGGGTTTGTTTGCAAAATCAACAAGAGGCTTCGGAAAACTGAGTGTCAATGGCCTCAGACGAGTACCAAAACCTCCGACAAGAATAAGAGCCTTCATTTTCAGTGCTCTAACAACCTGCAAACTGTAACAATCACAACATGATGAAAATAATTCAAATAGTATACTTCGACCTTTACTCAATTGTATCAGCAATAAAGCAGCAGCACTAAATTCATATGTATGATCAATCTGCAATGATAAAACCTGCAGTCGAGATCTTGTTTTAATTAGGATTTTATACCCCTCTAGTCATTTTGACAGAGTGGCATACTAGCATGACATACTGTAGTCTATATGTCATATGTAAGACTAGAATCATACCAAAGATCAATCTTTTTCACCAACAAAGACTAAAATATGAGATTCCTTTAGCAACTCTGCAATGATAAAACTTCGGAGGCTGCATGTTCAGAACAAAGTCTCATACAGATACACACGAAAAGTGGATCAAAACTAGTTGAAACTACTAAAAGCTTGAGATAGTAATAAGGACAACTTTTTATTCTTTTATATTACTAGCGGAGAAGCACACACGTTGCGTGTGTAACTCAGTCACCCTTAGAAATAGAAATAATCCCAAATGTTGAATTGAATTATAATTGAAATTCAAATTCGCTATGAAAAGATAGCAAGTTAAAAAATTTAATTTCTTAGATAGAAGTGGAATAAATAAATAACAATACTAATTTTTTTTTATAACAAAACCAAAGAAAACACTTCGTACTACAGTAAAACTGAACAAAGCTGAAATGTCCTTAAAGAAAATAGGGTTCAATAAAATAACTAACTGGCATTAACATAAGTCTTTTTTTCAATTACAAGCTGATTTTCTCCAATTTAACGAGAAAAAATAAGTTGGATAAAACTGGGTATTTGTATTTATACATTCGTGTATATGTGTTTAAATAATCTAAGGGTATTTTGACCTTAGCTAGAACCTGATTAGAAGAGATAATCTCTTAGGGATTTCAATATTATACCGCTGAATCTAGTGAAGAATCTATAGAGATAAGAAAGGGTGAGAGTTGCGAAGGTTGAAAGAATAGGCGTTTTAGATTTTACACAAGTCTCCCGCAATTTCCAATTAAGAACTATTTGGAACGTGCTTTTATAATACAGTTAGATTCTCCAACAAATCACATACGTAAAGTGGTGATTAATTTAGAAGCTCAAAACTTTCACAAGAACCAAAATTATTAAGCAAATAAATTACCGAAACAAGAACATTTTCATAGACCTCAAATCACACTGCAGATCAAAACAATCGAAAAACTTCAACAAAACAATCAAAATTCCCCCATTTTCATGTTCATTTGTCTCCAAATAAGACCAACCTTTTATTACATTAAATTCTAAACTTACAAACCATAAGCTATTATTATCAAACATCTAAACCGGTGATTATTTAACAATCTCAAAACTATCTGAAGAATCAAAACTAAAAATCAAATTAGCATCAAAGAAAATAATTTATCAAAACTAGAGAATCTAGATAATTAGTTCTCAATCAATTCATATTAAGCTCACAAATTGCATTACAAATCAAATCATTTTCTATATGAGACAGTGACAAATTGCAGATCTAACAAAATAAGAAGAAAAAAAAAGTTCATAAAATACAAAATTATTGAAATCTTTTACCAGCACTGAGAGTGTTTACTGCTGAGTGAGTCTGAGCGAGTTACCACGATTGATCTATCTGACTCAGCCCGAGTCTGGATTTCCCTCGCTTTTCCTCCTCAACTGTATGTTTTTGCTCTAATTGCCAATAACTGAAGTACTGAACCGACACACTCTCTCTCTATATATGTGTACATATATATATAATTGCTCCTAGTGTTTAAAAGAATGCATATTGTGGTCCCTATACATTTAATTGTGATAGTAAAGGTCGGATATTTTGAAAACATTAAATATTAATTCTTAGGTGCGGCAATGATCATAGTCAAACTATAGATCTAATCGAGCATGATTAAGGAAACCCGATGCTTGAGCTTCACTCGACTCGTGCTCTATATTAATCCGTTATCCAATTAAAGAGAGCCTTAAGCTTGTTTCGTTTCATTTTTGACCTGAGTAATGATCGAGTTGAGCTCAATCTACCGTGATAGCCAAATTCGTTATCACCCCTATGATTTGGTCCCTAGTTAAATTCATCCCAAGTGATGAATATTATATCAATTGGCTTATCACCTATGTGTGATTTTTTTCATAGTAAAATTATATTTTCCTTTTGGTATCATCTATAGTTGTTATCATGATTTATTATTAATATTTTAAAATTGAAAAGATGCTATCAAAGAGCCAACTATATGATCAATATCTAGAAATTAAAAAGATACTATCAAAGAGCCAAGTTTATTACCTTTTTTAAAATTGGGACCAAGACCATGATTCTTTCAAATTTTAGGAGTGTTAGTGTCTCAATTGAAACTATGAGCGTCAAATAGAACTTTATTCTGAATTATGGGGATTGCTAGCTATATATATATATATATNNATTAATTAATTAATTAATAAAAGAAAAGTTCAATTCTTATTTTTACAGGAAGAGTTAATTCAAGCAATGGTTCCCATATATTGAACACAATTCTATTTGCTACCTATACTTTCGATTGCAACACTAGCGGTCCCCAAGTTTTGTAAAAGTGACGTAGCTGGTCCCGTGGTGATTAGAAATAATTAACTATTATATAAGAAAAGAGGTTAATTAAAGCTATAGTTAACATCTTTTGAACAAAAAATTTTCTTCGCTTCCTATATTTAAATTGAAACACTAATGGTCCCAAATTTTCTAAATGTGACAAACGTTATTTTTTCCGGAAGTATACTTTTCGTGTGTAATTTAGCAAAGCCCCAAAAGTATACTATTAGCGTGCGATTTAGTGAGGCTTCAAAACTATATTTTTTTGTGTTCTTACTTAAAGCAGAAAATGATGTTTATTTGTACTGCCAAAAATGTACTTTTGTATACTTTAAAATACCAAAAAAACATACTTTTTTTAAAAAAGAATGATTTTTGTTACTTTTTTTCCTAAATTTATATTTTCCACTAATTTTGACCTATTACCAACTCATTTTCACAACTTCCAATATAAAATAAAAAAAAACTACTGTATGCCAAACACACTTAAAAAGTATTACTTAAAAATTCACTTTTTAACCTCCACTAAAAAATTATAATTCTATACTTACAAGATGTAATAAAACAATAATGTCTTCTCCTATCGTGACTATGATAGTCACTTTCAAATATAAACAAATATATTATTCAGATCATATCTATCATCCATTTCAAAATTCGGGACCAATTTTATTACTTTATATAGTTGAGGACTATTAGACTATTACACATCATTCGTTATAAGAATTTTTTATGTAAAAATATAACGAAAAATAAAATCTATTTTATAAAAAATTATGAATTTAAATATAATATTTTATTTTTTCATCACATTTTTTATTAAGAAATTTTGACACCAAAGTACTAGTAGTATTTCAAGTTAAAGTTTGACTTAATATATACTATCATGGGGTCCAATAATAAGTAACCGACACTTGCAGAGAAATCCATTTTCATATTTTTCTGTGATAATGAAGAATATATATTATAATTTAATACATATTACCCCATTGCCCAACTCTATTTGCTTCTCAATATATATGATTCACGAGGACGAAACCATGGACTTGCACGAGCTTAAATATGTGATCAACAGCCACCTGCATCGTTACGCAACAAGTTTAAAAGTGCGATAAAATTTTGAAAAAATAACCCTATCGTACTTTGAATTTAGAGAACAAAGAATTTATCGAAACAACCCCAATATTATTTAACTTGACAAAGCCTGGTGGACAACGAATTCTAATCGGAACAACAATTTGCTCTCTTATTCCCTTAATATGTTTAAATTTATATTCAAATCGAATATATATGATGTTATTCGATCATATCAAATTTAATTTATAGCTAAAAAATATCAATTTTTTAGTAAATTTAAATCAATTCTTAACATATTCGTCCATAATTAGCAGAAACTGCCACACCACTAAACGACATACAACAGTGAATAATTGAATTGGAGCATATTGAAATCGCTTGCTTTCAAAGGGTTTCATTTTCCACGATCGTAACAATTCTTTTTTAAATTAAGGTTTATGCATATCTTCTCATTGGTAAATGTAATGGTAGCCACTAATTTTGTTAAATTTTGGTATTAAAAAATTATGTATTTATAGTTCTAATCAGATGTAATTTTTTTAGTTGTAGGATTTTTGGTTATGTGGCAAAGTCTACTGATCTTATGCAGGGGCAGAGTTTTAGTATCACTTTAGTCATTTAAGTATCAATGGATTTGATAATACTCAAATTTGTATGCATATTTTAAGAAATTTTGAAGGTCAAAATAATTTTCGTTCACCCCGCTATCTTTCTCGGTCTACTAATACTTCCAATATTATTTTCACTATTTTTTTTGTTTCTGAACCTAGTTATGGTACAAAAACTACTTTCGCATTTTGTTTTGTACATATAACAATTCCTACTCCACCGTATGAGACATTTTTCAGTGACAAAATAATCAATTCTTCATTCATTGCATAATATATGTTGGATTACATTACAAAATGCCTGGAATACATCTACGAATACTATTCCCTCTCAAAGCATAAAACTTGGGGAAAAAAAAAAAAAAGGCTCATCGGTACATGCAATATCATAAAGCACAAAATTTGCACCATTTGCTAGTTAGAACACTATAATTAAGGGACCGGGGGTTACCTAGCAGAGGTGCTGAGCAGTCTCTGTCCAATACATCAAGATTGTTAATATTTGAATTGACAACTGAGATTAAATAAGTTTTATTCATTTAATTTATTTCGGGAATATATATTTTTAATATCAATAGCTGATTTAAAAATTGATACTAAAAATTAGATATTTAAATGAGTCAGATATGAACTGCCCAGTAATTCTTCTAGTCAGCCCATCCCACAGCTCTGCTGGTCAATCCTGGCTCTGCTAAGCAGCACATTTTATTAAGTAGATAGATAACATGTCGAATTTGGGTACAACAAAAAGATTGTCCAGTCCCAATTAATATAATTATATTTAATGTCTACACAACAGAAGAAATGTGTGCAGCCACAAGGTGGGGTAATATAAATTATTGATCACAAATTGCACATGAGAAAAAAATGAACCACGACTATTACTCTGATTGAATAAATCCAAAAACATGGCTAAAAAGGCTAGATAATGACTCAAACCAATTTTGCACCATCCACTACGTATATATATTTAATAAATTTGAGTCCGAAATTATTAATGAACGACTTGATCTGTATGAGTCACACATCATTTTATGGTTGTTGGCTAAAATTAAATGCTGATTATTCACTTACATTATTCTCCATCTCAAAAAAGAAAATCCACATCATCCTCATTATTTTGCAAAATATTCACCACAACCACACCACCTAAAAGAAATAGACTTGTACCAAAAACAAGAAAATAACACCATAACATATCACATGCAATAAATAAGCATCTGCTTAGTTGCTAACTATGAATATGTAAAATGAAATTGATCCATCAACTTTAGGATGTAAATTGCTCGGCTACAAATATGAATCCGTACGTATGAGATGTCTCGAAAGTTGTGGTGACATACATGCCCTGCCCTAAGTGAAGTACAAAAGTTTCAAATTTTACATATGTGTACTATAGAAATTTTGGAGATCAGAAGGCTGTGGTCCTTTCTGAAACTGCCAATATTTTATACTTATGCAAGTCATACATAAGTAATAGCATGGTCTCCTTTCGAGGGTGTGGTTGGCAAGAACATGTGCTATTCCCAACTTGGTTTTAGTTTGATGCATTATTAAGAAAAGAAGTGTTGACTAGACTGTGTTGCTTACAATTTCCTAAAGAAAACAAGTTCTATATGGTATAATAAATCCAATTACAATGAATATACTTGGAAAATGACAAAGTTGCTTTTTTTACAAACAATTCACCTGTTTATTTGTTTGAGTAGAAAATCAACTCAATATCATCAAAATTCTTGTATATATTAAACCTGTGACAATTCGTAAGACCCGAAATGTATGGGAACTAAAAATAACATTTCTACCCAGCAATTGAAGGATCGATCACTACTTTTGTCAAATGAATTGAGATTACGATAAGATTTTAAATTATTCCTAAGTTGAAACTAACTATATGTCAATTGCATTTCTACTCAGCAAGAGGCGATTAGGCATGCTAAACGCGATATGCCAAACGCTCTTCATTTTCTTTTCTACGAGCAGAGGCAAATCTTACAGATCTGAATATTGGAAGTGGAGAAGTAGACAAGTGATCAAATGCACTTGGGAGACTACTCCGTATAGTACGGGTTTCATGTACTCGTCCATAGCAAAAAGATATTGTTCTAGCTGCTCGAATTTGTATTGAAGAGTAAATGATTTAATAGAGTGAGGTCAGAAAATGATTCAGTTGAGTGTATAAGAGTTGCCGAGGAATAGAGGGCGGACAAAGTCATGCCGTTGTCCGAGATTGGGAGTAAGCTCCTAAGGTAGGTTGTTCCGAGACTCTAAAAAATATCTGAAAATACTATCAGTAGCTGTCGGTAGGGATTCCGATACTTAACTAAGAACAGTGGAGTCAAACCATGAGAGAAGCCAGTGACATGTACTTACCATCTTTAAACAATTAACATCATTGACTAATGTGGACTAGCTTAGTTTTTGTTATAAGAAACTATATAAAATTTACTTACAAACACGGATATCATATATATATATATATAGCCTCTACATGTCAGCAGAAAGATCGGTAAGTTATTTATTTATTGTGATAATATTGTAAAGTTAATTAGCAACTTGGTATAAATGATTCCTCTTGTCGATTATTACTAGTCATACTCATAAATTCCACACGGCTAAATATAACAAGAAAAGCGAGTGCGATGTACCTATTATCTTTAAAATATTATCATTGACTTTCGTTCGTTATATATGAGAAACCATATAAATAATTTAGTAAATAGATCATATATCCGACACTTTATCGAATGACAGAGATAACCGAAGAAACTCGATGCATGCCCAAAATCCAAACTCGGCACAAGACACACCTATAAGAAGGGGGAGAATTGGACGAGTGATTTAAGACCTCGAAGGACAATAAGTGATGGTCATTTTCTTCCACTATTTTTATTAAAACATGTTAATTTCATTTTGTATAGTTGTTGGAAACGTATATTATAAATTAAATGATATAATCAAACATTTTCTGGTTTTACCATTTTGGGTCAATGTCCCAGCTGGCCCGCTTAGTAAGCCAAGCAAGGCCAGCCCGTCCTGGTAGCCTGTGACGGGCCGACACCGGTTGGGACTACAGGCTAGCCTCCTTCGGTTTTTTAATTATTTTAGCAAATAAAAGAATATTGAAAAAGATTAAACCCCCAACCCCCCCCCTCCAAAAGCAAATTGTTATTTCCATTATTATCATTTTTATTGTTACACAATGGGCAAATATATAACTAAAAAAGAAACTAAAGAAAAATTAGACAAGGACGAAGATTCTGTAGTGCTGGTGGATAAAAAGGCCATAACATCACTCGGCGGTCCGTTCAATTAGGGGTGAGCATTCGGGTAATTCGGGAAACACCCAACCCGAATTACGCGAAAAAAAACGAGATTTCCAAACCCGAATTATAAATAAGATGCCCGAACCCGACCCGAATTAGACTAAAATCCGAATCCAAATTACCCGAATGACTCGAACCAAATTTAATAATATACATAAAATGACGTCATTTCTTCTATACATATAATATAAAACAATGTCATTTCGGGTAATTACCCGAACCCGAACCCAAATTACCGGAAATTTGGAGGGAAAATCTCGAACCCAATTTTCGGATAATTCTGGTCGGATACCCGAGTTTTAGGTTCGGAACCCAAATTTTGCATTCCCCTAATCCCGTGTACAAATTTGAAATATTATTTCATTGTTGATTGTGAAAGATGCAAACACAACCATTGGGAACTCCTCTTTGCACAAGAGAAAATATTACTAATACACTGAAGTTAATGTATTATCAGAATAAATTATTATAAATTAAAAATAATTTATTATCATTATTTTTAAGTTTTTTAGTTTAAATTATGGAAATTATCATCAATTTGTGATTACACAGTTGCATCTTTTGCAATTTTCAAGTACCCCTCCAAAAAAAATAACATTTTTCGTGAATGGATTTGTTCTTTTTGTGTGTCAACAAAAAACGAAAGGAAGCGTTTGCGCTTTGCCAGAACATTTGATTCACGTAACCAGCACAATTACATATTAGAATGTGCATATGCAGACCAACAAACTCGACGAACATGCATATACATATTGGCAAACTCGACGAACATGCATATACATATTGGCAAACTCGACGAACATGC
>MKEJ01089845.1:1126-13081 GCA_001753735.1 Embelia ribes
TCTAGGCGCTAGGCTCGGGCTTGTTCATTTACTAAATGAGCCGAGCCTGAACAACAAAATAGGGCTCATTAGATAAACAATCCGAGTTTGAATAGCTTCCAACTCAACTCGATAAGGGCTCATGCTCGTTTGATTCATGTATATATACATATATTTTAAATTGGGAGTGTTAGTTTATGAATATAAACACATATAGTTCATACTAAATTTAATAAATTAAGAAAAATTTGTCTTATCATCTAAATGGTGCATTTTTTTTAATAACTTTACTCATTCATATTTATAAGATTGAGTTAAAAAAATTATAAAATGTTATAATTATTTGATATATCCGTTATTATTACTGTGGTTATTAGTTGACAATTTTATAAAATATTTAATTTAATAATTTATTTTTTAAAATGTTTGATTCATGAATAACAAGTGATGTCTAAAGATTTAACAGAATCAAATTTTACATGAGGAGGCTCGGGCTCGAAAGACGTGCCTAAAATCTAAAAATAAGCATCATTAAATAAAAAAGTCGAGCTTGAACATATTTTTTAAACAAAGGAATTGGGTTTGAACATGTTATGGTTTTGCTAGACTCATTTGCAACTCAAACAAACATGGTTATAAATTTTAAATAAAGTAATTTAAAAAATATTAATAAATGTTATGAAAACATTAATAAATATTATTTATTTCTTCCTTTCGTGAATTTCCTAGTAAAAAGAATCTTCCATAAGCGAGTGTCCATATTATCAAGATATTTATTAAACAAGTTTTCCAATTTTGATAGAATTTTCTTGTAACTACTCTCTGTTCCATTTTAATAATTGAACTTTTTTTTTAACGAGAATTAAGAAATATCAACTAATGTTACTGAAATCCAAATATTTTTACATTATTTCCTAATATATCCCTAATTAATGCTATCCTATGAAGCACGGATAAGGATACGATGATATGGGAAACAACAATATAACAAATTTTTTTAAAAAAGGATACAAATACGGCTATGATACGTCGATAATATATATAATTTTTAAAATTTTATTATAATATTAATGTAATTATAAAGCATATCTCATCCGTATCCAAAGCGTATCCAGCGGTATCCAAAAATTAATTTTTTTTTTTATTTTAAGATACTTCTCAACCATATCCGATACGTATCCGGCTGTATCGGAGGTGTATCTTTGACCCTTTCGAAGTATCCGTACTTCGTAGATGCTATCAATTTTGTACAATTCTTAATAATTGGAGCAATTAAATTAATAAAATAAACAGAAACATTTTATTAAAATGTGTTTTCAACTATTTTTCTTAAGTGGAAACTTGACTATATATTGAGATGAATTAAAAAAAAAATACAAGACTATTAAAATCGGACAAAAGAAGTAAGATATGAATTTTTAGGCACAATTCATGTAAATAGTAAATTACCAAAATACCCTCAATATTATTGTAAAAAAAAAGGGAAAAATACTAACCATGATTAAAAGTTAAACTCAACTATAGTTAAGCCTCAAATTAGGGTTGGCAAAAAAGCCCATCCTCTCCCCCACTTTTTGGAATCACTTTTCATCATATTCTCATTTCTTAGGGTTTTCCCCATAACCGTGGAAAGCTTTGAGGGGCCATTTTGCAATTCAAATTGGTGGGAAATTTTTTGAGCCCAAAAATTCACCATACAAATTCATTTCAAATCTCTCTCTCTCTCTCTCTCTCTCTCTAAAGGAGTAAACCCCCTCGCCGATTCTTGGGTTTCGGATCGATTCTGTTTTCGACTCCGAAACTCTGTTTTTGCCTCCGATTGGTTCTGGTTTAAGGTACGTGACGTGTCTCTCTGATGGATTTTTGATCCGTTTGATTTGTGTGGATAAATGCATATCACAATGTTAACTTCTCTCTCTCTATATATATATTGGTTGGTGTTGAGATGCTATATTTGTTAGTTGTATGTAACTAAGCAGTTCTGTTTTCGGTCTATGATTCATTTTTGTTTTATTTTTGTGGCATCAATAAAATGTGTTGAACCTGTGATTATAGCTATAAGTATGGGGCTTAACTAAGAGTAATGATATATGCACATAAGATCATATGCATAAACTGTAAACAAATGTAAGTGATTAGATTTGGAAGGTTTCGAGAGGGAACTCCAAATATGATTCATTTGGCTTCCTTCAATTTGATTTTGTTTTTATTTTTTCTGGCATCGACAGAACGGGTTGATTTGAACTTGAGCGTATTATTTTTCTTGATTTGCTTGTGAAAATTTGTGTTAATTTAACATTTCTGTTTAGATAAGTTATGTCTGGTTGTTGGAATTTCTGTTGGGTATCAATTACTATAAATTTTTGCCAATAATCACTGCCGAGATTTTTTAAATCTAAGTCCATGAACATGATTTATGTATTCAAATGCTATGTGTGCAAGTTTTATATAACTAATCAGTTTTGTTTCTGGTACATTTTTGTGGGAGCTATGAAATGTAAGAGTGTCAATGCATATCTGATTTTTTTCTGTTGTAAAATTTGAAGGTTTCGGCTATGATTTTCTTGGGCTCCTTCAATTGGTTTTGTTTTATTTTTCTAGCATTGACAAATAGTGTTGAAATGGAATCTATTATTTTACTCGTGTGTTGGATTTAACTAATGGGATTTGTTTCAAGCATCTATAGAGAATTATGAATTGTACTAGCTTGGTTCGTATGTATTATAGTGTGATGATTTTATATTTCGGTTTTGGCAAGTTACATATCCTTGTTTGAGTTTCTGTAATGTATCTATGATAAATTTGTGCTGATAATCACTGTTTAGATGTGAAGTGTTAAGATAAGGAATGTAATGCATGACGGATTGGTTCCCAATGTTTTTGTTGATCTGCTAGAGTTTGTTTTGTTATAGTTTGGTTAGTGTTGAAATGTCACTTTTCCTACTTTTATATAGCTTGTGACTTGAACGAGTTTTGTTACGTAAATTGTTTTTGTGGGAACTGTGAAATAGAAGAGGCCCAATGCATATAGCATTGTTTGTAGAAAATCTCAAAGGTTTTGAGAATAAACCCTGGATATTTTTGATTTGGCTTCACTAATTTAACTTCTTTTTACCTTTCTAGCTTCCTCAAATGCATTGAGCCTATAAGTTTACTCACTTATCTTGGGTTTGTAACTTGTGAAACTTGCTCTAATATTTCAACAGAAGTACGATTGTACAAGCTTATTTCATATGCTACAATGTTTGATGTTACGGCTCGTTTGGTTCAATATAATGGGTTTGGTAGGGGGAAGAATCATGATGGGAATGGTGAGTGTCTGAGTGATAGTTTGCATTGATCCACATTGCCAGTTTTCACGTGGGTTTGATTGTTTCTTTTCTCCACTGTACAAACTATCACTTAGAAACTCACCATTCCCATCATGATTCTTCTCCCTACCCAAGTCTCCAATTTTGACAACAAAAGACCAGTCCATTCCACTCCCACCCATTCCCATGTACCAAACTAGCACTTATAGTATGTATCAACAATCTGTTGCGGCTGTTGCTTAGTTGAATATACACAAAGATTGTTATTATAGTATGGTTGTAGAATGAGAAACATGAAGCTCCTGTACCTTGCTATTGATTACTCAGTTTACACGAAGCTTGTCATGAATACTTGCTTCTAGATTCCGGAAAAATGCACAGAACCAGTTTTTTAAGTTTCTCCTTGGACAAGAGTAGTGATAAGCTTAGCCATTGATTAGTTAAGTATCTGCAAAGAGTTAAAGCTCCTGCTCCTAGTTGTTGATATGTTCAATTTAGGCAAACTTTTTCATGAATATATGCTTCTGATAACAGAATAAGGAACTATACAACTTTTTAAATCTCTCACCAGTCAAGTGTTTTGCATATTTATATTATTGTCCTGCTTATTAATTTTGTCTGAATCAGATGATAAGCGATTGGATCATGAAGGGATTTCCTTTGCAAGGACTTGAGTGATCTTGTGTTGTGCATCTGATTTTTGTGGCTTAGCTTTAAGCAAACCATTGTAACTGTTTTAAGTCTACCAAGCCTAAAAAGTACTATCAAGTTGAAGATTAGGCAGTCACTGGCTCCTAGGAATGGAATGCAACAAAGACGATGCTAGCAAGGCCAAAGGAATTTCCGAACGAAAGTTAACCGAAAAGGATTTTGCTGGTGCCAAGAAATTCGCCTTAAAGTCCCAAGCTCTATATCCTGCGCTTGAAGGCCTCACCCAACTGATGACGACAATTACTGTTTACGAATCTGCAGAAAAAAAGGTTAGTGGGGAAATTGATTGGTACGGTGTACTCGGTGTAAACCCCACTGCTGATGATGAGACTGTTAGGAAACAATACCGAAAGCTTGCTCTCATGCTTCATCCTGATAAAAACAAATGTGTTGGGGCTGATGGTGCTTTTAAGCTTCTGTCAGAAGCCTGGAGTTTATTGTCTGATAAGGCTAAGAGATTAGCATATAATAAAAAGAGAAGTTCAAATGGGTTTCATAATTTTACAAACCGATCAAGTTCAAATGTACGACCACCGAATATTGTGCCTCCGGCTCATCCTGCTTCCATCCCCCGACCATCTGTTCAGAGAAGTAATAGTTTTTGGACTAAATGCGAAACATGCAAGATGTATTATGAGTATCTTAGGATATATCACAACCAAACCCTTCGTTGCACTCGTTGTCATCAGTCTTTTAAGGCTGTAGAAATGGCTCCACCTCCTAACTATTCTAAGCCACCTAATCCAACTCCACACCAAAGGCATGAAAAGCCAGCTCCCCCTTCAAACTATCTTAAGCCACCGAATTCGTTTCCACAGCAAAATAATAACATGCCACCTCATCAGGCAAATGTTCGTAATCCTATAACTGCTCCAGACACAGGATTAGGAGGGTCAGGTGGTGCTAAATTCCAGCATGCTTCATTTGGTACGACAGCCTCTGTTGGTCCCACCGTTTCCTTGCCTTCTTTAGTCGCTAAAGCTGCAAATGTCATACATCAGGCAAATGAGAAAATGAAAAGAGCCCGTGAGGAGGCTCATGGTGTAGGTGGCTGGGAGAAGAGAAGAGGATTAGTTGGTAATTTTAATGGTTATGTGGGTAATATGGGGCCTCAAATGGCAACGGGGAGTAAGGTCTATGACTTTGCAGGTGTTAAGCATGTGTATATGAGCACCAGCGAGTTAACTCCATTTGAAACTCGTAAGATGCTAATCAAAAAGGCTAAGACTGAAATTCTATCGAAACTAAGCCAATTGAGCTCAGAATCTTTAACTAAGGCTGCTGACTCAAAGAAAGTGAAATCGAGTGATGTCAAGCAGAAGAGCTTTGTAAAAGCAGACAACGACAAACTAAACAAGAATGGAGTTGTTAACACTGTTGTAGGAGGAGACAAAGCTAAGAAGTCTTCTAGTAAAACTGCTACTGATGCTGACAACAATGTTGCAGAGATTAATGTACCTGATCCTGATTTCTATGAATTTGACCAGGACCGAATGGAAAGTTCTTTTGGAGAAAATCAAGTATGGGCTGCGTTTGATGATGATGATGGGATGCCTCGTTTCTATGCTATGGTTCATAAGATGATATCCTTAAAGCCGTTTAAGATGCGTATAAGTTGGCTTGAATACAAAACCAACAGTGAATTCAGTGACATGAATTGGGTGGGTTCTGGTTTTTATAAATCTTGTGGTGAGTTCAGGGTTGGTAAACCTGAATTCTCCAAGTCTCTGAACTCATTTTCACACAAAGTTGAGTGGGTAAAGGGTTCAATAGGGTCTATTTGCATTCTTCCCAAGAAAGGGCAAGTGTGGGCCCTCTACCGAAACTGGTCCCCAGATTGGAATGAGCTTATCCCAGATGAAGTGATACACCAGTACGATATGGTGGAAGTGCTAGAAGATTATAATGAAAACCAAGGCTTATCTGTTGCACCTCTTATAAAGGTTTCTGGTTTCAGAACTGTGTTTCGTACATGTTCTGGTCCCGAGTATGTACAAAGAATTCCAAAAGAAGAAATGTTACGATTCTCACATCAGATCCCGAATCATTTGTTAACTGGGGAAGAAGCTAAAGATGCTCCGAAGGGCTTTCAGGAGCTTGACCCTGCATCTACACCTTTGGAGCTTATTCAAGTAGACACAAAAAAGGAAATCGTGGGGAAGGAGAAGAAAATAAATGAACATATTACACAGAGCGTAGAAGAAGGTAAGATAGGAACGATACGTGACATCAACAACTAGATCGGCTGCTGCTGGAAGTAGATAACTTTTTTGCTTTCGCGTCATATATTTACAGGTTATAAAAATCGGAATCAGTTTATTTTTTGCAAATGGATTATAGGGTAAATTGAGATCAGAATCAGTTTATATTTTGCAAATGTGATAATAGGGTACAGGATTACAAAACATGGTTCTAGTTTCTCATTTATTGTTTGTCGATTTTTTTGCCAAAAAATTGGGATGATCTTTTGTTGTTCTGACTGATGGCTATTCTGCTCATTAGTTATTTGGAACATTGTTAAGTTGCCTTTTTCTCAATGAAGTAAGTTAATGAGCTGCCCATAACCATGTAGTCTTTTCTCTCTTGAAGGTTTTTTGGGTAATTTATTGATCTGTCCTTTCTTTAATTAGCTCTTATTCTTGGGTTCGATATAAATCATTTCTTCCTTTATTTTCCTTTATGCTTTAATTATTTTTGTAGGGTAATGATATACGTACAGAAAATCCTGCATGGAAACAGTGTAAACACATGTAATTACATCCTTTGTATAGATTTTTTGCTAAAAATAGGATCACACAGAATCTAATTATATGGAGTTTTTACTTTTCAAGTTATGCTTCTTGATTGGTGATATGTGTACCATTTTCCTTTTCTGTATCTATCTGTGTAGAGTGGTATTGTTCGTTTTCAGTAGTCTTTTTCGTTTCTTTACGAGTAAAGGAAGAGAGAGAAAAATATATCAAAATTCAGAGGATGCTAGTCCTTCATATTGTCTTTATGCCTTTCAATTTTATATTAAGGAGAATTTTCTTTTTCCTGAAAAAAATACATAGATAATTTGCAGTATCAGATCATCTTTCCTTGTATAGGCTTTTTTCGTTTCAAATGGAAGGTTGGAGTATTCCTTATTGGCGGAATCTTCAAATCTTTTTTTTGTCTTATTATCGTTATGTCTATGAACTGGAAAAATGAACCAAAAAAAAAAAAAAAAAGAAAAAGAAAAAAAGAAAAATCGAAGAGGGGGAAAGGACATTCAATTTGCTCGGGTTTTGTTTAGTTGCAGTTTCTAAACCAAATTTTTTTGGTATTTTTTGCTTAGAAACAAGTGTATATTCAGCGTAGTGTTGAGCTTTATTTTTTGTTGATTTGATTGGAAAAAACTAGTATTGAGCTATAGATATTTATCATTTCTCTTAATTTGAATAAAACTGTTTTTTTTCTTCATAATTTAAAAACTTGGAACCAAAAAAAGTGTGCCGCAGTAACAAACTTTGAAAATTGTATAAAAGGGGGGTGAGCAACCGGTTTCGGAGGCAAAATTTTTAATATTTAAGGGGGTTTCATTGCACATAATTATCTTTACTTTCAATAATGAATAGATAATAGAACTTTTAGAATTTCCAGGGGCTGTGAACCCTGTTTAGCCGTTGGTTTTAGGATGAGAATCCACCACTTTTAGCTGAATAAGAATTGAATTATTAATTTAATTTTGTACCAACTCCACTATAAAATTGGACGTGGCAAAATTGGGTTATGTGATGTTACTATCTATCATTCACTTAGAATATAACATGCACATAAATCAAATCTCAGTAGATGAGAGGGCAAAATGTATTGCCGACTTAGGATTCTCAGGTTATCATCATAGTTCAAACTCTGCCGTCGCCAATAAGAGATTATTTCCAATCGAAAAAATATACTAGTAAATGACAAAAATTGAAGTAGACTAACATGTCACCAGGTCATGGAACGAGAAAGCATCGTGATTGTAAGCTAAAAAAATGTCAGAATGGGAGCGAATATTGAAATTGGTAGCCCACCGGTGTCCAATACAGAACCTCGACTATCTTCTTTATTTTTATTTATTTATTTATTTAATGAAAATGTTATGAAATGACTCACGGCACACTGTGCCATCTTAGTGGATGGATGTCCGAATTTAATTTGATTAATTAACTATTATATGAAGACATAATAATCTTTTATTTTTTCTTACTAGCATGCGCTCTGTACGTAATTCACAGATTTATTATCTAACAAAATATTATATGCTAATATAAAAACAAAAATTAAAAAATTATTTCAAATAAATTTTAATAAAAATAGTTATCATTTATCCAAATTTTAAGTATGCATCTTATAGAAAATTTAAGGTACTTATGCAAAGTTGCGGTATTAATTTTTACTCTTGAAAATTAATATGATAATTAAATATTTTATTAAGTTTGGTAGATATGTGAGTAATTGTAAATTATAATTTTTAAAGTTTTGATGTTTTTATTTTAAATTGTTTAAGTTTTGTTTTTATGATAATTATCAATCAAAATATTTAAATATATAATATTCTCTCTTTATAAAATATATATAAATTAAAAATAATTAATTTACCATTTTTTGAATAATTAATTTTGTTATAAAGACATAAGATAAATGATACATTTGAAAGAAAAAATATATAAAATATTTTGTAGAGTTAAATACTTTTTTATGAAATAGTTAGATTAGCTTGTACATTCTCATTGCCACCGACTTCTGTATACCTTTTGTTTTATCTCCTTTTCGAATATATATAACCATACATATTTGCTCTTCTTTGTGGTAATGTTTTTTTATTCCCACATCGCATCATTTCATAAAAATGAGCCAAGTGCATGCACAGGACTACAGAAAATTTATTGGATGCTGTATATAAGAATAAAAAATACTAAAAAATATGAGTAATGTTGAAACTTCTCTAACATTTAGGTTCCAATTGCAGCAAAGATTATTCGTGAAAAAATATAATTGAAAATAATAAAAAATTTTAAATTTTAGTATAATATTTAATTTTTTGTTATATATATTTTAAAAAAATTATTACACCAATTGTACTAATGTACTATTAGTGTGTCCCTGTCAAAATCAACCTAAAATTCTGGATAAGTAAATGAGTTTTAGTGCAGCACTATTTAGGATGGTATTGAGATAAAACAACAAATGGATAAATGTAAGTTTTGACAAAAATGAACAAAGAGGATGAATATTTTAACAAAAATGAACTAAAGAAATTGGGATCGAACACCCAAAATCAAAAGAAATCCAACACTCATTTGATAAACTCAAAAACTCAACTCTAAAGAAAAAGTACATAATAAATGTCCTAGGCCTTAATAAAAATCTTAAAAAATAACCACTACCTTAAATAATCAAATCAAATCTAACATAAATCATATCAATTAAACAATATCCTATTCAATATCATATTACTAATCTGCATCATTCTCACCGGTTGAAAAAAGTTCGATTTTGAATTTTAAATCTTCAAACAATGTGAACAGTTGCAATCCAATAATCCACCGTACGTTAGTATAGCCACAAAATTCAGCTCTTATGAGGAAGACTTGAACATTCTTGGAAACACCTCGACAAACAAACCCAAAATATTCTAAAGTAATGAACTCGATAAATTCATAAGTCTTAGCTTTTTTTTATCAATGGCGGAAAGTTAATCTTAATCTCGTATGTCCAGCCTTGTGATTGAACGTCCTGAGAAGCAGGTACCACTAGATCTACGGGAACAAAAGCAAGCGGAACAGTTGGAATAGCGACACCAGTAGGAGTTGTAGCTTGTACTTTTGCTACATATGTAGCGGATGAGATAGTTTTCATAACGGACTGCATAGCATTCATAGCACATTGCACAACATTTATAGCAGATTGTAAAATATTCATGTTGATCTAGATGCCATTCACATCAAATCCCAAATTCCAGATACTATTCCGTAATTGTGTCAAACGGCATGGCCACTTCTGTATTTTTTTCAAACTGTAGGGGCTTTCCTGTAGTTTTCAGAAACTACTTGGGTTGATATGTATTTTTTTCAAATCTCAGGGGCAAAACTGAATTTCTTTAAAGGTTTAGGGACCATTTTGAAAAAATCTCGAAATTGCTAATGAAAATCCAAAACAAAAATTAAAACAACCAAATTTATTTAACTCAATCATTCCTGGAGATTTCCACTTCAGTTAAGACTTATCTCAAATTGGGTTTGAATCAATGTAAGATTCTAATACCAAATTAATGTATGACAGTACGAGGCGAAACAATACCAAAGTAATAGATGTACGTTTTGACAAAAACGAACAATTGGGATCCAACATCCAAACCAAAAGAGACCTAGTACTCTCTTAATAAACCCATAAACTCAACTCTAAAGAAAAATTAAATAATAAAGATCTCTTTAAATAGTACTGTCAAATAAATTACCACTGCATGACATAGTCTGATAAAATTGTAGCAAGGTCCACCATCTTAATTGGTGAATAAAGTTGCATAGTCTCAAATACTTGTGATTTGAGCTAGCATTAGGCATCACCTGAGTTTGCTTTGTTATGAGCTAGATCTGTTCTAGAAGGAGAACCAATTAGACTAGACTCCGTCGGATGAGCGCCACATCACAATATCTGTACAATTTCAATGGATGAGGTCTTCAATGTGGCCATTTAAGCCCTAGCTCGAGCTATTTATAAAGCAAGCCTAATTGTAGACTTAAACGAGGTTCTAGTTTGGCCGTTTGAACCCTTATTCGAGCCATTTACAAAGCAACCCTAACTACGGACTTAACGAGGAAAGTCCGCTTGTATCTACCCCTCAGTTGTGGGACTAGAGATCCATCGGGTATATATATATAGGAATCGGATATGAGAAAAACATCCATAGACCATCATGATATTAAAAGTCTAAATGGTTTTTTTAGGGGACCTATTACACACTAGATTAGCATATTAAGCCATATTTAACAAGCTTTAACAGCAAAGTACTTGGATTTATTTACAATTTTAGCTGATTTAATAGCGGAGGGCACAAAGCTCAGTCTCTCATTCTTGCTTGTAAAACCATCCAATGCACTTTATATGGCTTGTTTGGTTTCAGCCTCTAAAATCAAGATTTTCTAATTATTTTAAAAAAAATAAAATTGGATTGATTTAACTATTTAATTTTTAAATTGAGTTTATTTTATTTATTTTTGTTGCTGTTCTTGAATAGAAAAAAGCTAATTTGTTTGGCTAGAAGCTGAGACCAAATAAATTCATAGATAGTACACATATGCCACTGCAACATTACGTTATAACATGCCCATTATAGATTTTCTAAGCACCCAACTTGTGACAAGTGTCATTACGGGGCCTAGGGTAAGTACTCGAATCATGAGAAAGTTTTGGTTTTCAAAAACAAACGAACCCCAAAATGGCTGGTGCAGAACATATTGCAAAAGTTGCTTTCTCCCACCATGCATACCTCCTTAAAAAATGATCACTCGGTCATTCCACCAATTATCTACTCTTTTTGTATATGTACATACATATATATCATATCAGATGGATATTACGTTCGTTGCACGTGATATTTTTCAAGATATTAAGCAGTGAGTGCATACTTTACCGTCATATTTTAATATACGGTTTTATTTTTGGAGAAAAAATTGTTATTTTTTAGTTAGACTCTGATAGTAATATTTGTGATTGAAATTTAGTATAAATTTATTTTTTCTCATAACTTTATAAAAAAATAAATAAATATTGGATTTTAGTTACTCATTCGACATCATAATTCAAATTGTATTTTCAATTTTCATCTAAATGATAGAGAAATTTTATTATTATTTATGAAAGTAACTACGAAATTCAAAATTTGAAAGTTTAAAAATTAAAGCACTAAAAATGTTTATCATAAAAAAGTAAATTTTGTTACAAA
>MKEJ01089847.1:1737-17045 GCA_001753735.1 Embelia ribes
TATTATTATTATATGTAGGGGATTTTGGTAAATGGGCAATTCCCGGGACCCGATATACATTCGGTAACGAATGATAACCTCATTATCAACGTCTTCAACAGCTTAGATGAGCCTTTTCTTCTTTCCTGGTAAGTGTACAATTTTTTTTTTTTGGATAGTAAACTGTAATGTAGTAAGATCTAGGTCAAATGACGGAATTACCCTTGCTAATCCTTGTATTAATGCTGTTAAAGCAAATATAGTGGAGGGCAAACTTGTCTTTTGTCAATTCATTGAGTTTGCTAGCTGGAACACGTATCGGATTTTCTATGTTTAGGCAAGATGAAATCATAATAAAGCGGTTAATGTTGTATTTAGTAACATAAAAGTGTAATTTACTAAAAATGTACCACAGAGCATATTCTCTGTTAGTGTAGTATGTTTTGTTTTGTGATATTATCTGAAATGTAATAGTCCAAATGAAATGACGGAATTGCCCTGGCTTGATCCTTGTATAAATATATATCTCTCTGTATGTATATATATATATATATATATATATATAACTTATATTCTTACAACGTTGTTATAAATGGAATTACTAAAACATATAAACACTGTATTGAACAAAATACCAGATGAAATCACAGTTTTACCTTGTCTTCTTAAATCCAATTTATCCGCTACCAGAGTTACTTTTGGTCTACATTGGTAATGGACTCCCAAGCACAACATCTGCTCACTACATTTTGATTTTGATGAAAGCTTCAATCTAGGAGTATGGTCGAATATTTTGTAGTGTGATACCCTCACATACTCTCTATGTGACTGTGTGTATGAGTGAAACAATTGGTGTGTTGTATAAGTTTTTGGATAAAAAATGTGAAACTGGACGGTCTTTTTATAGGCACGAAATACCAATCTCATTAGTTTCAAGACCATAGGTCTCGTTTAATAGAGAATTAATCTACACCTTTATGCAGAAGAACATGGGTGATAATGGTGCAATATTGGGACTTTCTTGTATTTTCTTAAACTCCAAAGATCTTTATGTAATATTTTGGAACTATTCAATTAATCAATTAAATATTTTGAATAAAAAATATTAGATCCGTATCACACACATATACCCAATCCGAGCCTAGACTTCAAACCCGGATCCGATCCTGACCCTGGCCCAGTTCAGGAACCAGATAAAGATAAGGGCGTGTCTAATGTGCCATACGCAAACCAACAACCAAGTCCAAGCTACGAACCCGAGCCCTGCTCAGGACTAAGCCCAGGCCCAGCCCAACCCGAGTCCCAGCCTCAGCCCGATAAAAACTAGGCTTGTATCGAATATATGTAGATGAAATAAATATTTAAATTCTTACAATAAATGCTAGAAAAATATAAGCAGTTTTTAAAAGTAACAATCGAGATACTTCTAAAAGTAACTCTTAAAAAGCATAAGTAATTGCTCGTAAAATATGCGAATATAATACCTAGCAATACAATAGAGACGAAATAGTTTTACATGCAAAGTACTGAATTTATCGATATCATGGACTCTAACTGATTTAGAGCCTAAGATCTAATCATTTTTAAATAGTTTCAATGTAATAATTTAATCATTGAAATTACTCATACTCTTAAAACACTTAGATTGATTTATGAGATTTTGTGGTCTAATTAAAAATAACTAAACAAATATGAAATTAAATAATTAATTAACTAACTTATCCAATCGGGAAATGCAGTGGTTTAAACCACTACTTCTAGATTTTTTGAATTAAAGAGTCTCCACCACAATGTGACTATTGGGTAAAAGATCCAGACTTGTCAGACTCTGTCCTCTAATAATCTCCAAAAGGTTAGTTTAAGCCACGTTCTTCTCCTTAGGGCAAGACTAATTTAGCCTAATATATTAAATGAAAGCATGTCAATCATATCTAAACTAATAAAAATAATAATTAAAAATTCAAAGGAAAATATTCTTAGTATTAATTATTGCAATAAACTTAAAGACAATGATTTCTAATGATGAACAATAAAATTAAACAGCACTTAAATCATAAAATAGCAAAAATCGCAATTAAAAATAAATCAAACAAATATTTATTAATAAAAAATAAAAGTAAAATAATCTCACAATGATGTAGAATAACAAAACAACGGATGGAGTTGTCATAGCCTCCTCAATTACCCTATTTTAATCTCCAAAATTGGAGATAAAAAAAAAAAGAAATAAAAAAAATAAACTAATGAATTATGTAGAGAGTTAATGTTTGCAAGCTAGGTTATGACCTATTTAAAAAGAAGAGAGTTTTAATCTGGACCGTTAGATCCAATTTTACAACTATTTTCAGGATATTATAATTTAAATAAAGTGGCCCCAACACTAACATGTGAAACACATCAAATTTCTGGAGTTTTATCATATTGGTCTAGACAAAGTAGTGTTTCGACCGGACAAACCAGTCCAGTTAAGACAACTTTGTGCCTTTTTCACGAAAAATTGTATAACTTGCTCTAGAAAATTTGGAATTGAGAACTATCTAAACCATTGGCAAGATAATTAGATTTTTAACCATACCAAATTTGATAGGAAAATTTGCTTCAAAATTTCCCAAATAATTTATTAAAACTCATGTCTTTAACGTTTGAGACACTTTTAACAAACGAGTGATCAAATCGTTCACTCAATAAGGCTCTCAATCATCGTCCAAACATAATTGTTTTTCTCATAATTCCTAGAGCATCTCAATTGGCCTTTAAATTATCTCATTTTACACTATAATCCTACAAATAATATGCAAATACATAATACAAAAATATAACAAGTTTGATATACAAAATACAAGATAAATGACTTAAAACATATGAAATAACCACTTATTATATGCAATTTTGTAGCCCAATCAACAAACAGTCTCATAAAAGCAATACCAACCATAGCCTAAGCTAATAGAACACTTCATTTTTGTTGGTGCTAGTATCGTTTCACTTTACCCATTATTCTATAATTGGTTTTAGTTTATCCCTTATCTTTTTATTCCATTAATCAGTTTAACTTGGGTTAACACTAGCAATCGTTAACATTAACTAACATATTTTATATTATATTTCATATTTTAATCAAGTGTTATCCGATCATAGTGAAATATAATACATTTTTATACAAACTAGGAACTAAAATTTGAAATAAAGTAAGTTTACACATTTTTTTTATATCAAGTTTTACCTCTGGTTTGCAAAAAGTATAATAAATTTTCACAATAATAATAATAATTAAATAGTTGGAATAAATTATCTCGATAGTTTGGTCATGGATGTGGATTACATGCTGGTCTTATGACCTATTTTAACGCATCTTTTGAATATATTATGGATGGTCAAAACTAATGGACAATTTTGACCAACAAAATAAAATAAAATAATTGGGTAAATTGAAACAAGTTATAGGATAGGATGTAAATTGGTACAAATTTTAGGAGAGGGTGTAAATTGATTAGTGTATAAGATACGAAAGAAAAGAGCTCACCTTGCTTTGGAAGTTAATAAATGCATTTACTAATTTTGTTTGCCAGTTTCTTTTTCTTTCTTGTTTTTTTTTTTTTGTTGAGAAAAGAGTTCACATTTAATTTTGAGGATAAAAATCCCAAAATAATCACTCCGAATTTTTTTAGTTTTTTCAATTAATGTGTGCTTATTAAAAGTAAGGTTAGTTAAGTATAAGATGAGATAAATATAAACATGTAATATTTTACAAGTGTCACGAAAATCCTAATTACAAAAAAAGAAATGGGTAAATTACAATTTGCCCTCTTGAGGTTTCTGACAATTGCAGCTTACCCTCTGATATTTCTGAAATTACAATAGCCCCCTTTCAGGTTTATATGTTGATTGCAATTTACCCCAAAAAATTTTGGAGAATGAAGGCCAAATTTAGGGTCATAAATTACCCTTAATATTACCGAAATACTCCTTATGTAGCAGCATTCATTCTCTATTTTTTTTTAATTTTTTTTAAATAGATTATTTAATTACATATATAAATAAATTGTATAGTATATTGTTTCTCTAATTTTCACATCTATAAGCTTCAAATTAATAAAATAAAGCAATAAAGTTATGGGTAAAATGGTTTTTCCATATGATATTCAAACTTGTATGATGAAATGCCGAGTAAAGTATAATTTCAAATACCTTGGGGGTTTTCTAAAATATTCAGAAACCTCATGGGAAAAAGTGTAATTTACCCAAAAGAAATTTATTTTGGAAAGTTAGATTAGGTTAGCTAAGTAGAGAGTTGAGAGTGGCTAATCTTATCCACCATTTAACTTTATCTTAGTATTTAAAGTGGAGTGTGTTTAGATTTAAACAATTGTAGCGAAAACTAGACGATAAAAAAAGGAGATTTAAACACAAACACTTGAGCAACAAGAAAACCTATTAGACCTAAGATAATAAGATATAAAATGAAAATGGATGGATAGATCTTACACAATGCTATCTAATCTAAAATGATAAAGAAAAGATGAAGAAAAACCAATCCCAAGGTATCTAGCAGAATTGTTGGGCATATCTGAGCCGTTGATTTTTTAATCAATAATTAAAATTAAATAATTTTTTTATTTAATTTTTTTCAAGGAATCCATACATTTAATTTCTCTGATTTAAAAATTAAATACCTAGATGCGTCAGACATAGGCTGCTCAGTATTTATGTGAAGCAGCCATCTCCTTCCCAAGAAAAACTTTAGTCTCTTATTTTCTATTTTGAGTATTTTCTTCTTGAAAGTGAAGAACTCGACGTTCTATGAATCTATGTGGAAAAATATATAGTTTAATCATCTCCGGGAACAATTACGGTCATTCGGATAAATCATAAATTGCGAGTAGGGTTGTCCAATAGCGAGAGCATTTGTTCATGATCGCTAGAGGAGTGATGAAATATTATCAAAACGCTAATTCTTTCATAGTAACAACAATAGTTATAGTTAAATATTAACCATATTTCACAAAGAGCATTATAATTAGCTTTTAAACGAGATTTCCTTTAAACTTAATCACCTCCTAAACCATCTGATTGAGACTATTTAGCCATAAATTATTAAATTAATTAACTATAAACAAACTTCAACTCGTGCAGAAAATATTGTTCATGATATGTCGAAAGTATATTGCTTCTCAACAAAAAAAAGAAATCTACGATCCTTGAAAAGATTATATACCAACAAACAACTTTTTGCCAGAATTGATAGGTACAAGAGAGCTCATAAATGTTATATAACCATAACAATTATATTCGTTTGCAAATGCCATTTGCACATTTACAAATTTATTTATTATCACAAACCTACGCTACCAAGTTCTAATCACTTAGTTGAAACTTTAGCGATTACTCCATCCGTTCCTAAGAGATAGGTTCAATTTTACTTTCACTTGGATTAAGAAAATTCAATTAATGCAGAGAGATGAATTGATTTTACTTTAATTTTATGAAAATACCCTTATTTAATAAGAGAGATTTTCTTGAGAATATAAAAATACGACATTAAATCGAGACATTTTAGTAAAGTTATTTTTTGTCTTAATTTCTATCAAGAAAAGTGATATATATATTGAGACGAACAAAAAAAAATGTGCGTATTTTTTAGAGACGTGGGAGTAGATATTTTGTGGGGCTAGAGAGAAAAAGCTTAGCTAGGTTGAAGCTTAACAATGATGGTAAGGGACTTGCTAACAACGATCGTAAGATCTCGTTTAGAAAAGAAAATCAAATTGAACGAAAATTTGAAGAGTTGATTATAAAAATGGGTGTTATAATTTGATAAATAGATTATAAAAATTTATTTGATAAGTGGTATATTGTTTGGTAAAGTTGTATTTTTTATTTTTATTTTTGTAAAAATACAAAAGCAGATTTGTATGAGAAATGTAATCAAGAAGTATAATCCAATTTAGCAATTATAGAGCGGTTCAATAAATAACCAAAATAAGAGAAATGAATTTGAAATTGTTCTACCATTGTACGTACGTACGTGTGTATGTATATACTAAATTATCAATTTATCTACCTATTTGCTAAAATTTTACCCTCGCCAACATATGTATTTATTTTTAAGTAAAAACATATATCCACAACATAGCTTCTATAATTTGGTTAAAATATATATCTCTTAGTTCAAGTAAATATATTTGTAGAAAGTAGATAATGGATATATCCTAGTCAAACTTGTTAAACGAGATTTTTTAGGCTACGTTGTGATAGGGTCTATAACAAACTAGTTTTTATCTCACATAGATAAAACGAAATACACGAGATCCATTTTATCTATATATATATCCACTATTTTCTATAAATCCCCATTTCACCCCACCCCTCACTCATTTTCTTCTCTTCTCGCCCTCGTTATTTATCACACACACTTAAAAAAATGGCGGGCGGAGGAGCGCCTCCTCCTTCCAACAACAAGGTGTACCCCGGTAGGCTGACGCGCACCGTTATGATTGCTTGTATTTTCTCGGCCGCTGGTGGTTTGATTTTCGGCTACGATATTGGAATATCAGGTTAGTACAATCTAATGTCTATAGCCTTTTGTTAATTTTTGCATTTAATGTCTTATACTTGCGACTTTGAGTGGTATATTTACCATCATATGATGCGGTTCTGTGTATTGTTTTATGTCATAATTTGGATTATTTAACCTTTTAAACCTATAAGTTTTTAAGTGGCCTAATTCCATTCATGTATTTTGTTGTTTTTGTTGAATTTTGGCAAAATAAAGCGAAAGTTTTGTGATATAACATTTCCATTCTACATAGTGCTATTACCTTGTAACAAATGTTGTTTTATTTAGTTGGTTTTGAACTCGGATCTGGCAATGAAAAAGATGAATTCTAGTATAATACCAGCGATAAAATTCGATGTTTTTCTTATATAGAAGTAGATCGTGAATGAATACGGTCTTTTACGATCTCGTATTGCAATTCCATTAATCAACTTATGTGATCATTTTTGTACTTAAATTCTTATACGGACTTTATAGTAGTTTATGTACATTAATCAATGTTTACTATCGTATGATTCATGGATGTGAATTTTATTATATGATAATTTGACTCTTTTACCTTTTAATCCTAAGTAGTGGATGTTGAGATTTTAGATATATATAGACTTGAAAAGAGATGACTTGTGGCCAAATAAAAATAACTAAATTAGATCAAAAAATTATTGTGGCAAAATATATATGAGAACTAGAGGATTATGACCCTACTTTTCATTTGAGAAGTAAGAATCTAAAGATTTCGACTTAGACGAATAGATCCACAAGTTCAAGGATAAAATTTATGCCATCGGAGTTAGAGGAACAAAAATCAAACTATTTTCTTGATGGGAAATATTAGATAGATATTAATTTTATAAGATTATATTTTGCTTTTATATTGATTTTTTTTCTTCTTAGAGATTATTCTTGTTTATTTTTATATTAGTCGACATGTATGTAAAGTTCGTAACTTGAGCTCTAACAAAGTTTGTAACTTGTTCATCTTGATATTAATAAACATTATTCGTGTGTATGTATGTATGTATATAGGTGGTGTGACATCAATGTCCCCTTTCCTTAAAAAGTTCTTCCCTTCCGTCTACGAGAAGGAAACGCTTGATAAATCAACCAACGGCTATTGCAAATTCAACAGCCCGATACTGACGTTATTCACTTCGTCGTTGTATCTGGCTGCCTTGTTGGCATCCTTCGTGGCCTCTACGGTGACTCGAAAGCTCGGAAGGAAGTTGTCTATGCTCTTTGGAGGACTACTCTTCTGTGGTGGTGCAATTATCAATGGCTTTGCTAAAGATGTTCTCATGCTCATTATTGGTAGGGTTCTCCTTGGTTTTGGTATTGGATTTGCCAATCAGGTATACACAACTTTTAAGTAAATAAGTCAGATTATTTTTTATTAATCAAAAATTTATATACATTTTGCTTAAAACTTCCTCCAATTTATTTAAGTTAAAATAGCAAATAAACTGAACAACCAAATGTTGTTAGCTTTAAGTAAAAAAATTGAAAAGTTGGAGCTTATAAACTGCAACTAAACAAGTCCTATTTATACTTTATTATGTAAATATGATAATAACATAATCCAAAATTTTCAATTAAGATTAAAATGGTCATAAGGTTTTTAAGTTGTCACATTGGGATATTTACAATGAGGAAATATTCATTTGAATTGCACCACGATTCAATTAATGTCAAAATCTAAAACAGGTGGTTTGGAACATTTTGGGAATAAAAATTCATTTAGATATAATGTGCTAGGCATAAAATATCTAAATAAATAAATTTTTGTTCTGCACAATGTAATGTTGTTAAATTTATGCATCACATTTTGTAAGTAAATAAAAGTATTATTAAAATTATTAAATTCATCACTTGAAAAATAATTAATAATACCTACTTTTCTTAAACTACTAGATTATGGTCAAGAACAACAAAGCACAATTTTAAGAAAATGGGTTTTCTACGTAAAACCGTACTTATAATACATGCACACATGTCATTTATTCACCAATTTGTCTTTAAAAATTATATATTTCGTCGTTTTAATTTTCATCTATCTATATTATGCAGTCCGTACCACTTTATCTCTCCGAAATGGCTCCCTCGAAGTCTCGTGGCAAGCTAAACGTTATGTTCCAAATGTCCATCACTATCGGTATCTTCTTCGCCAACCTCCTAAACTACTTTTTCGCGAAGATAAAGGGAGGTTGGGGATGGCGGTTGAGCTTGGGTGGCGCAGTTGTCCCCGCAGCTATATTCATCGTCGGCTCTCTTTTCCTCAAGGACACCCCGAGCTCAATGATAGCGAGAGGGAGGGACGATGAGGCCAAGGAGAGGCTCAAGAAAATACGCGGCGTTGACAACGTCAACGAAGAGTTCAACGATATGATTGCAGCTAGCGTTGCGGTGAAACAAATTGAAAGCCCTTGGAGGAACCTAACGCAAAGAAAGTATCGGCCTCAACTAACGATGGCGATTCTAATTCCGTTCTTCCAACAGTTCACGGGCATGAACGTGATTATGTTTTATGCACCCGTATTGTTCAAGACAATTGGTTTTGGCGATAACGCGTCGCTGGCATCTGCGTTGATCACCGGCGTAGTCAACTGTTTGTCGACTTTAATTTCGGTGGCCGCAGTCGATAGATGCGGGAGGAGGAAGCTATTTATGTTCGGGGGAAGTACGATGTTTTTGATGCAGGTGAGTTCTTATAAACCTCTACTAAATCAATGTCTAAACCCATAATTAATAGTGAATTTTGTTTTAAAAAAATAGATAACTAAATAAATAAATCAAATAAAAATTGGACTCTCTCATTTAGTTTTATTTGTTTTCATTTAATATATTCAGAAAAAAAGAGAAATTTATTGCTAAAGTTAAGTTTGCCATATATTTGTCATCTGTGCCTTAAAATCTTGAAATAATATTCATTACCAGTTGTACTAGTTTGCAATTAATTCAATATTTTAAAAAAAATAGTGAATTTGTAATGAAATTGTTACTTCTATTTTAGTTTCATGCATTTAGTCCTTTAATTCTGAATAAATATGAAAATTTTTGCTGATGTTAGGTTTAAGATATAGTTAAAAAAAAAATTACTTTCTAATTTTGAGCAAAGACCGATTTTGTGTAGAAATTAATTGTATTTTGCGCATTTTGTTGTCAATAAATATAAATTTTGAAATTTGGTCCAAAATTAAAGAGATTACATTAGTTACTATAAGTAACAAATTTGCAACAATGTTTAGAGTTTTTCACCTAGATAATAAAGTTTTACAAACTATTTACCAAAATTGTTAGTTTTCAAAATAATGAAAAAACTGATGTAAATTCAAAACTCTGCTTTTGACACTATTTTCGTCCCAGCAATTATTATTTTTTAAATAATTTTGGTCTGGCAAATTACTTGAATAATTTCTCTATTTAAGTTAAGACCTCGCCAAAAACAAATATTATTTTTGAAAATCTAATTATGTTTTTATTTACTTCTTGTTTTGCCTTTAAATGTGTTGTAGGTTGTTATAGCGGTCGCGATTGCGCTAAAATTCGGGAAATCAGGGAACCCGGGTGTCCTGCCCATGTGGTACGCTGTCGTCGTGGTTCTCCTCATTTGCATATTCGTGAACGCATTTGCATACTCGTGGGGCCCACTGGGCTGGCTCGTGCCGAGCGAGATCTTCCCTTTGGAGATTCGGTCGGCCGGCCAGAGCATCACCGTCTCGGTGAACATGCTCTTCACATTCGTCATCGCGGAGATCTTCTTACCCTTGCTTTGCAAGCTCAAATTCGGCTTGTTCATTTTTTTTGCAATTTTCGTGCTCCTCATGAATTTATTCGTTGTTGTTTTTTTGCCGGAGACGAAGGGTGTACCGATCGAAGAAATGAGTAAGGTGTGGAGAAAGCATTGGTATTGGAAAAAATTTGTCCCCAAAGATGATGACGATGGAATTGGAAAGGCTAATGATGAGATTGAGGTAGTAAAGGGGAATTAAATTTACATAGTGACTAAAAATAAAAATGTACCCCGATTTCGGTCTTTTTGGTGTGTTTTGATATTATTTTAGGTGAATTGTTTTCGGAATTGAATTTTTTTTTGATTTTCCTATTTTCGTAAAAAATAATTTTTTATTTTGTTGGTCGCAAACCTTGGCTGGTTTAGCTTATTTACGAACGATCATTTCAAGAACAAGTGTTTGTTGAGTTTTGAATTGTTAATAGTTTGTGTTGTTTTTCCCAATTTATTTTCTGCAGAATTATTTTGTTTTCAAATTTTTTTTATTGTGCATGAACATTATTTACCCCTTATGTTGTTTATCAAAAAAAAATTATGCTTACATGTAAAATAATATCAATCAACCACAAAATGTTCTTGTTTTCTTTGTTTTATTCTGTCCCTATTTGTGCTAATAATGTAAATCATTATTTTAGACAATGAGTTATTAAGAAAACAAGATTGCTTTATATTATTAAACTATCTCTTAATTAAAAAATTTTGCCCTCCAAAATCAAACAAGCCCCCATTAGATTTCAACCAATTAGCATAAGAAATAAAATTATATTATTTACTTTAATCTTATTTGCAAGGCTGCAACCTAATAAGAGACATCAAAATCTTCATGTCGCTGATTAAATAATGTTCACGAGTTCAATATAATAAAAAAATAAAAAGTACAAACGGACCTACTGACCTATTTTTTTATTTTTATTTATTTTTATTAATAATTAGCTAAGTAAGTAGCACCATGTATATTTATATTTAAGGGTTCCGGTGATATGACAAAAATATATAAGAAATTAATAATGTTGGTACTATTTTCTTAGTTGTCAATTTCTTCCATAAGTGGGTACTCTTATTTTATTTTAAATGTTTCTAAGCACGGAAACAAAAAAAAAAAAATAACAATTATCATACCTTGTGTTTTAAGTAATGATACAGTAATTGTAACAGTTGTAATATAATGATTTTAAGATGTATACAGATTTAATTATGAAAACTAAAATTGTAATTTAATTATAATTATTTTTGTACGACTCATGAAATTTATATTTGTTTATTGTGAACGATACAACTATTACGCTTTAATTATAATCTACGGTGATGATTCAAAGTCACGGGAAATACCTTATTGCAATCGGGCATTAATCTCAAGGCATGGTTCTTATTTAATTCATGTTTCGGCTTAGGAGGAATTAATTTACCTTAATTCTCTACATTTTCCGTAACACTACTTTTTAACCTCTTGGAAATGTTACATTGTATAAAAATATACGTTCGATACCATTAATTGACCTTAACGGCCATCATGACTATTACAATCGTGGATTCCATTCAAATTGCAAACTCGAACCGTTATAGTTTCAGTCGATGGAGTTGTTACATAACGCTAATTGCCAATTTGTACGATCGTGATCATATTTAGATGGAAAAAAAATTAATTCAAGACAATGACACAAAGAATTAATTTAATTTTATTTTATTTTTTTATATGTATCACTTTATGAAACAACCTTGTAGAGCATAATAAAAGGTAAACCCAACTATGTATCCAACTTCTCTAAAATTTCATCCACAAATTAACAAAGCTTAATATCCACAATAATATCAAAATCTTATAGCTAATACATGACTGCCAATTAATCAACTTGACCTCGAAATCGATATGAGAACAAATGAAGCGTTTTTAGAAGTTAATTATCTCGCATGGAAGATCAACGGCTTTTGGATTGGTCGTGTAATCGAGGATTTAATCTCATTGCTACTATTCTTGATCTTCAGCTTATCAAGTTCTTCAATATACTTCTGCACCCTTCTTACCTATAACATGTTTAGAAATTCAAAAATATATAGTAAGGTCTTCTTTTTTCATTTTTTGTGAGAAAAGAGTTTGAATTTATATATTTGAAAGAGAAACATACATATATACAAAAAAATCATTCAGAGAACAGCTATCTAATTCTGCTTGAAAGCAAGATCGAAGCATTTGATATAACCGTATAGGTGTTCAGATCATGTATACATTTTTTTTCATCAAAATTGCTAGTAATCGAATCATTTTTCATTTTTCAGATAACTATTTATTTTGCCCAAAAAAATAATCGGTGCCAAAATATTATAAAAATTAAGGTTATTGGGATTGTCAAAATATTAAAAATTGGAAACAACTGACTTAAAACATTTCTCCAAGAGAATAGAGCTTAATTTTGTGTAATGTATAATTTAAGAAAAAACTGAAAAAGAAACTAAAAGCACAAATTTAATGAAAACCTTTTCTTATATATAAAAAAAAATTAAAAAAAAAATGACTATCAATACCTGCTCTTTTCTCTTAATTTTGGCATCCCCATGAGCTACAATTTCATCCAATCTAAGCAATTGTGTCATCAGCATTTCAATCAAATTCAAAATAACACTTTGTGAAGTTTTTTTACCACCATAAATTTCTAATTCCAAAATTGCAACCTGTCAAAAATAAATTAGTGTAGAAAAAGGATTATGAGAACCATTATCTTATAACTATCAGATCGTAAAAAAAAATTTGCCTACGAAAACAAATACTATTACCTGTTTTGAGATCTTGTTAACTTCAAACCCAATTTCGACGATAGCTTCCAATGCCTTATCCGCCTTACCAATTCCCTCGTGACGACAATATTTGGACTTCTTGAAACTTGACTTACCAAAACTAGGACGTTTATAAATATCGACTTCATGATCATATGATCCATATTTCGCATTGTTTTTTGTGTCAAAAATCTTTTCGTTATATTTATCCGAACTTCGTCTCTGTACCAGCAGTCCTCCCGGCCTTACTTCCAAACCCGCAACCTCCTTATTCATAGGTGTTTAAAAGGAAAAAATTTGAAAATTTTGAAAAGGGAGTAATTGTCAATTTAATGGATTACAAAATTTGATCTTTTTGGTGTGTGTATATATATAGGGGAGGACATGGAAAAGGAACTTTGAAGGAAATAGAGAAGATACCAAAATTGATGGTTGGATAGGAGACATGAACATTACATATATTATTTATTTAGTAATTAGTAGTTGAGAATAAAACTTATTGTATTGCTCTTGTCACACGTACTAGTTTTAATATTTTAGATAATTGGATAATTTCCATGTGGTGGTTACTGAGATTATGCTAATTAATATGGGTAATCTCTAGGAAAGTTCTATGCTATAACTACACCTGTGGCAGTTCATAGCTAAGTCAACAAATTATGGTGCGAAAGAAGGGTCGGGAGCGTGAGAGCATCATATTTATAGGCCAAAAATTTGTGAGAGCGGGAGCAAGGATTGGAAGCTGAAGCATTAGCGTTACTAGTCAATGGAGGATTAGATGACCTAAGTCCATAGTTGTCAAGTTTCAAAATGGAGACCTATACGAAACGGGAACGAGAAATGAGAATAATTAATTTTGAGAATGTAAGAAAAACGAGAAGTGATGACATTATAAATACTTGAACAAATAATAGATCAATTACTTGAAAATTATTATATCATCATATAATGAAACATATGTAATTGCCAAACTGGCAATATTTTTAAACAAAATAATATTATAAGTAGTATTAGTGTTATAAAGTAAAGATTAAATTTATATAATTCACTTCTTATTTTTGTTCGTTTGTTAGTAAAAATAATATACGATCTCAAAATATATTTAAAAACATATTCACTTTTTCCCAAAAAAAAAACTTCTCTAATTGAACCGAGGGAGTAGTATCAACCCCCCTTGCCCAAGAGTGGCTTCGCCCCTAAGTTTTATCACATTGATTTTGCTACTAGGCTATAGCTCGAGATAATATGCCGATTTATTGATAGTTACATGTTTGTATTAAGATAACTATTAGGGCAAGCATAGTAACCATAAATTAGCTTCCTTAGTAGGAGGTTTAGTGTTCGACTCTTCCCACTGTCGGCTAGGACTTTCAATGTACCCAAAAAATATGCGTGTATTAAGGGCTTGTCTGATTGTAGCTTATAAGCTTTAACTTATCCATTTTTTTGCTTAAAAAATTTGACAGCGTTTGACTGCTCAGTTTAAATAAGCTCCAGTTTTTTTCTTAAACCGAAATAAACTAGCTTATTTGCTTAAAAATTGCAACCAAGCGAATAGCTTTTAACCGAAAGTGCTCATTTCGTTCAATTCCCAAAACATCGGGAGCTTTTGAAACTGTCATAAACTTTATCGGTAAAATGTAATTAAGCAAAGATCACCTAGTGATACGACTGTTCATCGAAATTCAAAAACCCAAAACCTGAACCATTTTTTTTTTTAATCGATCCTGAACCGAAATTCCCACAAATCCAAACCGAATCCGAACCGAGGAAGGTTGGACCGAACCCAAACATCCATTAAAAATCATCATTAACCAAAAACTAAACTATCATTATGTCATAATTTTAGTTTTAATTTAATATTCAATAATTTCGGATTTCAAGTTTAAATCCAAAATTTTTTAGAAAATCCAAACACAAAATTTCACAAAACCCAATATTTTTTAGATTTTAAACCTAAATCCGAACCTTCACAAAAAATTTGAAACCGAATTAAATCGGTTTGGTTCAAATTTCAGGTTACCCGAACCAATGCACACTCCTACCTAGTCAACAGATGATCACTTCGTTCCATTTCCGAAAAACCAGGATCATTTAGAAACTATCAGAAACTTCAGGGGGAAAGTGCAATTTAGTAAAGATCACCTAGGGCAAAATATGCACAATTTTCCCCCAATCAAACTAAATTCTTCAGCTACTCTCTCTCTCTCTCTCTCT
>MKEJ01089851.1:0-10780 GCA_001753735.1 Embelia ribes
TAACCCATTGGCATGTAACTATGTTACCATTAAACTCTGGTTCCATTTTAATTGAAATTTTTTTAATTATAGGTAGGGCTTGAATTAGCACTACCTACATATTTTAAGCACAGGGTGGAAAAGAAAAGAGAACAATAGAAAGCAAATCTCCACTTGGTTGATCCCCGGACCCAATCAATAATTTGCTAGCTTCTATTAAATTCCCAAAATTTAAAAAAAAAAATTACTAAATACTACTTAGAACTCTCTATTAATCTTTAACTTTCAATAACACTATCCGCGACGTTCAGCACGTCCAATTTTTTAATTTTTGACTCAGCACATTAGTTACTCAGTGCAACTTGTTCATGGTAACCGATTGCACCGTACAAAATCAAAGAGGCAAATATGAATAAACTAATATATAGAAGAATATGAGGTGTTTCTGAACACAACATTTCTCTCTTTTGAGAAATGAAATGAGATAAATTTAACAGTCTTTCTATTTTTTGAGTTTTTATATAATTTTTCAGAAAAGTACCTTTATATAATTTTTTATACAATCAAATGAGAGAAATCAATAATTTGCTAGCTTCTATTAAATTCCCAAAATTTAAAAAAAAAAATTACTAAATACTACTTAGAACTCTCTATTAATCTTTAACTTTCAATAACACTATCCGCGACGTTCAGCACGTCCAATTTTTTAATTTTTGACTCAGCACATTAGTTACTCAGTGCAACTTGTTCATGGTAACCGATTGCACCGTACAAAATCAAAGAGGCAAATATGAATAAACTAATATATAGAAGAATATGAGGTGTTTCTGAACACAACATTTCTCTCTTTTGAGAAATGAAATGAGATAAATTTAACAGTCTTTCTATTTTTTGAGTTTTTATATAATTTTTCAGAAAAGTACCTTTATATAATTTTTTATACAATCAAATGAGAGCAATCAATAATTTGCTAGCTTCTATTAAATTCCCAAATTTTATAGAAAAATTTATCATTCACATTTTCTATATTAAAAAACTTTCTCCAGTTAATATTTAAAACATTGGTTAAAATTAAGGAAAATAATTTTTTATATTTTACTATAACATACATAATTATCCTCGTAATTTTAACAAATCTTTTGGGAGGATTGGTTTGATTGATTCCTAAAATATAAAAACTTAGTAGGAGAGATGAAGTTTTAAAAAGTTATTAAATGTAGAAATTAAATACGTGTGAGTGGTCTTAATTGTTGTTACGCATTTCCTTCAGAGTCACCCATTGATATGTGTGGCTTTCACCATATATAGACACTAAGCCAACATGTTCAAATGTTGCTCACAAACCCCCTTATTTTTCTCATCTCAACACCCACACCAAAATCAACACACTCCAACACATCAAAGACCCAAATTCACTTCCTTTTTCTTAGCAAAAGTTGTTGAAATTCTGTTTTCTAAACCATTTCCACCCACAAGAAAAAAAGAAACCAAACTCCAAGCTGGCCGGAACAAACCTCCGGCCAAACCCAACCCAATCCCCAACACTCCGGCAATGTCATCGGGCCCCGCCATGTCGGCACATGATTACGCCTCGCCGCCCATGACCCTCGTCCTCACCGTCCTCCTCCTTATATTCTTCTTCATCGGCTTCTTCTCCGTCTTCTTCTGCCATTGCTTCATCCACACCACCCCTTTCTATGCCTATTTCAATCGCCACACCCCCGGCCCCACCCCTCCCAATAAACCCCCTGGCCTCGACCCCGCAATCTTGAATTCGTTCCCGACGTTTACCTACAAGGAAGTAAACGATTTACGGATGGAGAAATTCGGTCTCGAGTGCGCTATATGTATAGGCGAGTTCATCGGCAATGACGTCATCCGTCTCTTACCCAAGTGCTGCCACGTGTTCCACCAGGACTGCATTGACATGTGGCTCGAAAAGAACAAAACCTGCCCCGTCTGCCGCAGGAACCTGGAGATCGTCGATCAACCACCACCGATGATGTGCGGGATTAACGAGGACGAACCACTAGAGGACTCTGTCAGCATTGACATCCCAGATATCATGGAGGAGAGGTCGATAGGAGGGAGAGGGGCGGCAAGGGTGGAGAGGATGGAGATGTCGGATAAGTTCCCGAGGTCCTACTCGACGGGGCACTCAATCAAGAAAAGGGACGATTTGGGAGATGATAGGTATACATTGAGGTTGCCCGAGCATATACATGCGAGGTTGTTGATGAAGCATAGTCGTACAGCAAGTTGTACTACTTTTGGGGGGTTTACGAGGAGAACAGATACGGGTAATGGCGGTTTTGGGGAGATTTCGGATTTCGCTGGCGGGTATGTCAACAGAGTGTAACAAGTTATGCACATTGCCAACTAGTGCTAGTGCGACATTACTCTGACAGACTAATGTCGCACTTTCGGGAATATATTGGTACTACCGTAAGTTATGTTCCTTGACATTGTTTTTTTGTTTTTTTTTTTATCAATAGATACGTCAATTTTTTGTTGCCAATACTGGTGTAATCAGAATGAGATGAAATTAGGAAAATATTGATGTTCCAAAGGTACTAATGTAGTATAGAGATTTTTTTCTCTGTTACGTTTGAATATTTCGGTTCCTTGTGAAGAATAAAAAAATGAGTTCTTTGGACTTTGGTAATAGAATTATATCTGAGTAAGAATATCTTTTGGCATACAATTTTAGTTTTGAGTTCATGTGTTCCAAATTGTGTTAATTTGTTGGGAACTTGCAATGTGATTTTATTTTCAAGCTTTTAGCACATGTTAAAGCTCTACAATAAGGTACAACTGAAAATAATTTTACAGGAGTGAACCTAACAACTTTTCTTAAAATTAAAAATGCATTTCCTAGAACAGAAACCTGAATTGAAAAAAAACAATATCACATAATACCTAGTTTTTGTAGAGTTAAGGGATTGTTCATAGTTATCAGACAAGGAAATTTTGTTTTCCCCGAAAAAAATTCCGAAATTTTTTGTTTCTCACTCGTTTCAAAGAAGATTTATGACTCGAAAATTTGCAAAAATAAAAAATAAATCATACTTAATGTTAAAACCACACTTCCCATCGGATGCGTCCTCAATGACATCTTATATTTTAAGATGAGATGATAGCTCATAGTTTAATACTTACTCACTTTTTCTATATTATTAATTTTTTTTTTATTTTTAGTATTATTAAAAATATTTTATTTTAAAATATAACCATTTTTTAGTTACCATAATATATCCTACTTATTTTCAAGTAAAATCATATATTATTTATTTAATTACTTACACTATTGTCCCTTTCGTATCTACTATATTTTAAAGGTTGTCTCCCCTTTTCATGTCCCATTATATTTTCCGCTTCCATTTTTCATTATATGGGACGGTATTCTAACGTTTTTGTTTTGCCCGTCACTGAACTTTGAAAAAAGATGAGAAATCATATTAAAATGAATCAAAGATAGCTAGTCGCAGTACACCTCGAAAAATATTTTTGAACCATATGTCACCAATCAAATAAATATGAGATGATGTTGAAAAAATGATATTTATTTGAGAAGTTTTGTCTTTTATTATATGAGATATTGTGTGAGTTATGTGCTCGGGATGTATCGTGAAATTTCGGGGCATTATATCGATTGACTTGTGTCCCAAGGGATACCAACGGGGCGGGTTTGATAAAGGTTTGGCCAAGGTCGATTGTTTCTTGTCGTGCCTAAGAAATGCTCTACCATTACCTGCCCAAACAAGGTGCAGATGAAATTATGTCAAAAAATATCCATGTAATTGACTCTACTTAGGCCCGAAAAGATTTCGTTGCGGCATTTCCCGTTGATTGTGTTTGGTGTGTACGATTTATCGGGACATTCTATCTCCACACCTAACCATTTCCGACTCATTAAATTTTCTTAAAATCGAGATTTCGACTACATATTTCACCTCATTTGCTCTTTTTTTACGAAAATTATGCTCTAGCCATGATATTGCTATCTTGGAACTTTTTCTTCTAAGACGACAAAGCATCATATCTTATTCTAGCTTTTCTGGCCAATAAAGCATCATATCTTATTCTAGCTGTCCAGCAAATAATTATTTTTCTATCTTTTATCTCTTCTTTCTAAGCCGACAACCAAGCTCTCCCCTTTTCAAAAAGCAAAAGTCAAGTGTTTGAAATATTGAACCTAAGCCACTGTTAAGGAGGCCAATTTGGTACTAAAGCTGTAACTGTAAGAATAGTAATTTATTTTTAAAATATAATAATTTTATATTAAAATATATTAGTTTCTTTATTATAATATAGTAATAATTTTGTGTTTAATATTTTTTTAAAAAAATTAATATATTATATCACAACACTTTTTATAAAAAAAATTATAATATATTGAATATAATATTTATTTCAATTAAAAATATTAAAGTTAATATCATTACTATATTGTATAGAAGTAATTATTATATTTTAACATAAAATCATTATATTTATTAAAATGAATTAATTTTTGTATAGTTACTGATATTGTATAGAAAATGGAATATGGAATATATTAAGAAAAGTGGATATCTTTAGAAGCTTTTGGGGCTCAAGATAATGAACCAAACACAAATACTCTCTTTTTCGATACACATTTCATTTGATCCCACAAAACATTCTGAGTTTTTTCCCAACCCTCAAAAATGGCATTGAGCAACAGTGCCACCGGAGCCATTAACTTCATCGCTATGCTCCTCTCAATCCCCGTCATCGGGGCTGGAATCTGGCTGTCTAACGAGCAAGACAATGCGTGCTTAAAATTCCTACAATGGCCCGTTATAATATTGGGCATCGCGATCCTAGTCGTGGGCCTGCTGGGCTTTGTGGGCGGGTTCTGGCGAATCCCTTGGCTCCTCATCCTCTACCTCGTAGCCATGCTCCTTGCCATAGTTTTGCTTGTGTTACTAGTTGTTTTTATTTACATGGTGACAATTAGGGGGGCGGCTCATGTTGAACCGAGCAGGGCGTATTTGGAATATCGTCTCGATGATTTCTCGGGGTGGCTTCGAAGGCAGGTTGAGAGTTCATATAAGTGGGACAAGATTAGGAGTTGCCTTAGCTCGACAAGTATGTGTTCGGAGTTGAGCCAGAGGTATCGCTTGGCTCAAGATTTCTTTAATGCACACATTACCCCCCTGCAGGTACACTACTTGTAGACTTATTGTTACGTTTTTACAAATTGAGATCTTTACTTTATACTTCCAAAATTTAGCCAAACAAAGAAAACAAAAAGTCTTAAGTGTCTTCTACTTCGTTTTTTTTTTTTTTCCCTTTGAAATTTACGAGGATCCGTTTTGGTGTAAGAATTTTTCGTGAAAAAAATATGACGGAAAGCAAAATCTCTTTATAAAAATATTATAGATTCAAGTATAATATTTTTTTTCCATCACATTTTTCTTGAATAAATCATTGCATCAAACACACCGTTAATGTACATTCCAAGCAATGTTTTAAAAACCAAATCGGACTGACCGGTCCAACCCGCTAGACTATACACCAACCGGAGAAACGGTCCGGCCAGACCTGGGTAACCATATGGAGTAAAAAACTGGCCTCATCTTCAAAAATTGTTCGAATCGCCTGTCGAACCGGCTGCTTTGTAGACCTGGTGGCGGTTTTTTCTGGTCTGCACGGATCGATCCACCATTAACAGAGGACGTCGGTCATGAGGTGACGGCTAAAGGAAGAAGAAGAATTTTATGTTTCCTTCTTCTCTGCAACTTGCAAGCATGGGAAGATGTACTGTCATGAGACGGTGGACTTGTTTGGCTGGCTTTAAAAGCACGTAAATATATTTTTTTAATTAGAAATGAAAAAGTATACTTTTCAATATTATATGTTTGTTTGATAGAAATTTAAAAAAATATATCTTTTTTTTATTGAAAATTGTAAAAAATTATTAGTAATAGAGTAAAATATAGGAAAAATATATTTTTTTTGGAAAAAATAACAAAATTTTTATTTCTGTAGGAGTATAATTTTTGTAATTTTAAGTAAAAAATATTTTACTTTACTGATACAAATAAATAATATATTTTTTATTTTTTACTTGGAAACCGTCAAACAAGCCCAACATAAGAATTTTTATATAAGAATATGTAAATAAATTTTTTTTTACGAAATCACTACGTTTTAAAGATAAATTACTGAAAGTTAAAAAGAATTTATTGGAACTATATTTAGATTAAAAAAAATATCAGTAGTAATTTATCTTCAAATTTTAATAATTTGTCATGAAAATATAATATTTCCTATATCGAGGACTTCCCACTATCGTCATGATAGTCTTTAAAATTCTAACAAATTAGAATAATTTAAATAGAAAAAAATATATATACCACATCGAATCATTAATATAATTTTTTTGACATTCTCATTCCTATCAAGGACTTTCCATTGTAAGAGAGTGTATTGTTTCTAGTGATTGGTTATTATACTTCATGTAGTTTTCTTTGTTATTACTAATGAATATGGAAATGAGGGGATGGAGAGTTCTACCCATCAAATCTTAACCACTGATTTTAAAATTGGTAGCTAGTATTAAATTTATGGCTACCGCAAAAAATTTAAGTTTAAAAATATTTATTTATTTGAAATTAGCATTACACTATTGTAAATTAGAGCCTGGCAAACTAACATACATTTGTTGCATATTTCATCCTACTTATTGGGAAGAAACAGATACAACATATACAATATATATTTATTTTGACGATAATCAAAATTACGGGTCAATGCGGGTTGACACAATGGCTAAACCGGTGACTCGTGGCCCGGCGGGTTTTTAAACATTGATTCCAAGGATTCAAGGATACGCAGCATTTCCAGGACAAGGGGAAACTATTTACTGTTAAAGATTGGGCATTGTTCCAAAATATTATCAAATAATATATTTCATATGATTGATATGACCACCGTATCATTAATTTTCTTATCATGTCATTTATTATTCATTACTCCAGTCTTATCTGTATAAGGATACTTTTTTATTCTAAATTTAATGCATCAATAAGAATTATTGCTTCCCCTTTTTATACAAGTTGTGATGGTATTAAAGTTTAAATCCAAACTAATTATTCTAGCCAAATCGACGGGCTTGCTAATTCTATTATCTCTTGTTATTGTTACCCATAAAAAAATGAAGAGCTTGCTATTTCTACGTACTGTGGTTGTTGTTAGTTATATAATGTGTTTTTATCCTTCCTATTAGTGAGTCTTCTAGTACTGAGTGATTGGTTATTATTTAATATTTATGATGTTTTGAATCGCTACGGAAAAGGGAAATGGTTGAAACAGACATTCTCAGCATTTGGTAACGACAAACCAAGAATAGACGAGAACGTTTTCAGACCTTGGTAAACAATTGGTAATAAGGATCTCGATAGAAGCATTTTTCAGCTCAAGCAACAATTTCCAGCTTCTATCGGACATCTTTCCCAGAGCTTCAAAGCGCTGAGAAAGGAGCCTTGTTTACATTTTTCATATTTATATATTCATTGGATTGTCTAAAAGAAACTTACATCCGGAGCTTGGAATTACTTTAAATTGAAAAGCTCAAGTTTAAAAAAAAAAGAAAAGAAAAAGAAGTTAATCTTATGTTATCATAAATTCAATTTACATCTAGAAATATTTTGATCTGGTTCATGACCTATTAGAAGTAGAACACGCCCGGGTAGGATTATGAGGAACCATGTAATATTCATTTGCCACCCGTACGTATATATCCTATATACTCTATCAAACAATAGTTACAGAGGAGAAACAATCTTTTTATTTTTATTTTCCACAGTCTGGATGCTGCAAACCACCAACTGAGTGCGGGTACACGTTCGTGAACCCGACGTACTGGATCAGCCCCATAAACAACGCTGCTGACATTGACTGTCTACAATGGAACAACGACCAGACGCAGCTATGCTACGCGTGCAGCTCATGCAAGGCCGGTTTATTGGCTAACTTGAGGAAGGAATGGAGAATGGCAAATGTGGTATTGATCATAACCCTTGTTGCCCTAATTTGTATGTATGTGTTAGGGTGTTGTGCTTTTAGGAATGCTAAGACCGAAGAGCTCTTAAGCAAGTACAAGCCGGGCTACACTTGAAATTCGCCACTGCTTGATTCGTGTTTTGTTTCTGTTCAACGCGATGTTTTTGGTGTTGGAAACGTCTGTCTTATGATGTTGTTGAATAGAAATGGTTTGAGAATGATCGTTGTGGTAATTTTATCTGGTGAGCTTGCTTGAGAAACCTATTGTAAACAAATTTTTTCTTGTGTTTTCATTTGGTTTTGTTAAAAGGTATCTATGATTGTTTTCGTTTCTTTTGTATTTTTATATATATGTGCATATGCCAGCTAAATTATTTGACTTTGTAAGAAAGCCTGTGATGAAGTTGACTTTTGGGGGCACCGAAAGTTGATTGTTTTTATTTTGGAAACTCATGTCGTTGACAAGGTTATTAATTTTAAGGGAGAGGTAAAAATGAAATTATTTAAAAATAATAATAATAATAATAATCTTTTTCTTCATAAAGAAATTATATAGAGTACAAGGGCCGACCTACGTTTTGGCAAAGGGGTTAATTGCCACTCCTCTTCGTTTTTAGGAATAAATATTTACGGCGGCTATTTCTATCATAGTTTTTGGGGTATCCTTGTAGACCATTAAACTCGCATTGTTGTGAATCTATCCGCAGATTCGCCGAGTAGATTCGTATCAACCCCACAATGAATTCGTACCTACACCGCACCCGGAGTTATGCTGGACAAATATGAATCTGAGAAGCAGATGGCCCGCAACCAGTTTCACAAACCCATCCCGCAGACCCGCATGTAAATACAATCAGTTTTTTTCATATAAATACCACACTTCTCACTTTATTTACAACAATCAATTACTAATTCTCAATCCTTACATTTTTCAACAATCAATTTATTCTTTTTCTTTCTTCAATATGTATTAAAATAGCGTAATTATGTATTTTACAACTTATAATAAAATAATATAAATTATTAATAAGAAAATAAGTTATAGTAACATAAAATGCAACAATTTTATGAGGTTATTATATTTATCTGTTCGTTCAATCCACTAACCTTGAGGGTAGATTTGCACCCGTACCTGCATCGCATATATACGGGGTGCGATGCGGGTATGAGTCCCATATTTTTTATCTCAGACATATGGATCCGCGATCCCCAAAACCACTGGACTTTCAGACCCGCGAATCTGCAAACCCATCCGGTACAGGATGGATAAACTCGCCTAGTCTAACAAACACCCGTTAGGTATCCAAATGGTTACATGGCAAATTGTGAGCTACAAGATTTATGCTTTGAGTCACGGGACATTTTTTTGCCTTTTCAATGATTTATCTCTAATTTTCTTATAGAAATGTTTATGGGAACACCTGGTTGCATCCTCGAAAATCAATCTCATCTAAAATTTAGTCACTTGGTTGCATGTTCGAAATCTTGTGATGCACTATTTTTGTTTTAGTTCTTATTTGGGCTAATATCATAAAAATAATAAAAAGAAGTGGGTTAAGCTTATATTAGTAAAAATAATAAAAAGAAGTGGGTTAAGCTTATATTAAGTAGTGCTAATAGTCCAACAGTAACCTAGCCTAGTAACATTTTCGTTAGTTGTATTTCAATATTTTCACATTATCCATATTACTTGGTTGTATTTCAATATTTCACATTATCTTTATCATATAATTATTTTCCTTTATTAATTTGTCATCATATCTGCAGAAGGATATACTTTAGAACTAATTATGTAATGCGGTTGAGTTTAATAACACTATGCAAGTTTGACAAACTTTGTTGGGATTTCAGTTAATTAGATAAGTTGTTTGGAAATTTTTATCCGACTTAAATTTTTTTCTCTTTTTGATAATTGATTATTTAGAGATGTTTACAATAGATCAGATACATTTTTTTATTTATGAGTTACGATATTAATTTTGCGAGCCACAATGAGTATTTATTCAAACGTTAACGATTTTCAAGAATTATGATATTTAAAATTATTGTGTTACCGATAAAATTTATCCCTCACAACCCCAATAAAATTTATGCGACCACCATATATATATATATATATATACTCATTATTTTTGTCATCATAGAATTAGGTCTTTGTTATAAATTAAGTGATAACCCAACCCGTCCAAAGAAGCAAAAGACTAAATCCAGCCCAAAGTCCGCTCCTATAATTGAAGATGAGAACGCGCAATGAAAGAGAGCAATCGAGCTATGTAAATGATTAGTGACAAGGGAAAGGAGTATCTCGCAAATAATTTGTAACTAAAATTTGGGACACTATTTGAACTTTTCTTGAACGAATACCCACTATATATATTTTCCTTTCCTAAAAACTAAATCAAGTTCTCACATAAATTCTTTATTATTCTTTTGTAAAATTGAAATTGATATAAATATGATCGTACAACATCTTGATATTGGGCTATTAGAGGTATATAAACATATTAGTTGGTCCATTTTGAACAACATCAAAACGCTTTTCTTTTTGGGCCAAGGGCGGTTTGCTATTTATGGGGATAAATATGAAACATTTTAGTACATTAATGGAATATATGAACAGCTTTAAATCTTATATTTTTATCATCAGAATGCCACTAGTCATAGTAGCCATTTTTTATTGGGTAAATTTTTGTGCACTCTTTTGGTGAACTCAAGCTCTATCCTCGAAATTTGACCAAAGATCTGTTTTTTATATTATCTCTATTTATTG
>MKEJ01089852.1:0-21775 GCA_001753735.1 Embelia ribes
CTAGATGCAGTACTGCCCTTATGTCGTAGTCTTATATTACTTAACTTGTTATTTATAGTTAATTTTAATATAATTTCATACTTATTCATTGACTTATACATACTTATAATCATTTTTATATCTTTATTCAGAATCTGACAAGTATATTTTTATTGAACATGCACTTCGCCTCGCGTAGTTTTGTAGGGTTGAGAAGTATAGTGCAGGTCATGTTGATGGGAGTATGCATCTGCAGTGGAGGATTTAGTAGTTGATTTGGTAGAATTTGCATTAGGTTCACTATTATATTCCACATGAGGAGGTTGTATTTTTATTTCATTTGATCGAGCATTCAGCTCGTCAGGTTATACTATGTCTATTCGCACTCTGATATTATTCATCATTTATACATTTAGGGCAGGAAATTGTTGGTATCAGGTTTGGTTAATTAGTTACTATTATTTTTATTTCATTTTACTCATGTTCCGGGATCATAGATTATGGGGTGTGACAATCTATTACTTTTACTAGTACTTTTTTAGGCATAAGTAAACTACACAAGTATGGCTACGAAATAAAACTATGTAAAGAGTGTCAAGTAAAGTTTTTATATACCACCGGTGTGCAAATTAATGCACAAACAATATATAGATGAATATCACATATGCTATTTGAAAATTATTTGGTGGGCTCTAGATGGACAATGCACATGCATCACACATCTTCAACGTGGCTTTTATAACTATTTATACATGGCCTGTGTATAAAAACTTGATTAAAAAGTTATTTAGTTTTGACAAGAAGCAAAACTTCTATTCATAAGCAACAATTTTACGTGCTATGGTGCCAAATAAGGTCTTAATTTTAAAAAGGTTTGGCAAATGAGGAATGATTTATATACAAATTAATTGTATCGAAAATTTGTACAAATTAGCTTCGTGCGGCTAACAATTGGTCATATCACCATACACTCTATCTCTAACTATTAAATTAAGTGATATGATTAATTGTTAATCGTATAAATTTAGTTTATACATATTTTTAGTACAACTAGTTTGTATTTATATCATTAATCATTTCTAATGAAAGTTTAGTTCCTCATAAACTATTTCCGATGCATAAATCCTTGTACCCGAAGTCGTATTGTGAATTCATTTTCAAAAAGTTTGAAACTCGCAAAATAAAAAATAAAATCATAATTAATTTCTTTCTTTAATGCTAATACTATTTTATAAATTATAATATTACTAATATATAATTTTAAAATGTGCAACTATTTTATGTTTTTGCATATATCCTTTACTGTTAGGCACAAACATTCATGTAGAGTCGTATATAATAATTTTGTGTTGAACAGGTGAAAAGTAGTTAAAAGTCAGTCTGATTTTAGGAAAAAAATTATTATAAATTAAGGATAAATTATTATTAGTTATTTTTTTTATATATAAATAGTTATAGTATAGTTTTTTTAGTTTATAGTAATTCATCTTTAAAATATAATAATTTCGTATAAAAAAAATTGTACAATTTTATGTAAATTGATTCTTATATTGAGTTGATTTCCTAAAATTACAAGAGGATTATTTATGAATTATGATATGCCACTAAAATACTTTTTGCTTTAACTGAGAAAGAAATAGAAGAAAACTACCAGACAAATGCTCATCACTTTTTTTAATTAACAGGAAACTAATTATATTAAATTAGAAGTAGGGGTGACTATGAGCCGAGTATTCGATGCATATGAACCCGACTTGACCCGAACATCTGTGCTCGAACTCAACTCCAGTTTTAGTATAAGTCTGAGCTCGAATTCGACACATCTACAAAATGTTAAACCTCGAATTCAACTTGATTCAACCTTGGAATTTTTTATTTTATTAGCATTTATAAATATTATTTGGCCATTATAGATGTTCAAGGGTGCGACAAGTTCAAAAGAATTGAGCAATATTAATTCATTCTACACTCAAAGAGGAGGTAAGCATAATTAAAAATAAACTGAAAGTTTTAAGATGAATGTATTCAGTTTTTTTTTAATAAATAATTGATTTATTTGCTTATAAGCTGCAACCAAACAAATCCTATGACACAAAATACGTACTCTTAACAAATATCAATTCTTGAAAACCTAATTTAAAAATCATCAAATTGGATTTTAAAAACAAATTTCTAAACCAACAGAATGTGGTTTCAAGTCATTATTAAGAACACAAAAGAAATAAATGCTCCATTCATTTATTAGTGGACAGAATTTGCCGCTTGTGATGATTTGCTTTTGTTTTTATTGAAGAGCCAAATATACCAAAATATGGGCAGACAAAGAAAGTAGAAACTGCACTAAATTACCACTTAATACAGTGCCAGGGACAAATTTTGCCACATTACTTGTCTCAAATAATAGGCTAATGATAATTTTTTGTAATGAAAAAATTTGAACCATTATTTTCGCATAATATTTGTGTAGGAACCATTATGCAAACATTCAAAAACATTTTTTGCGCGTGTGTTAAAGGTGTAGATTTGCATTGGTATATTAGATTAAATGTATTAAATTACTAATGAAAGTGTGAGAAGGGACAAATATTTCTAAACATTTTGCCAAAAGTTTTGAGCTGGTTGTAAGCGTATGTTTTTTTTTTTAATAAAATATGAATTTTTTATTTGTATATGGAGTGTCTTTGGTCTTATAACAATTAGTCGATTTACATATAAGTTGTTGGAAGACTCTAAATTGTAATAAAACAAAAAAGTGTTACTATAAAATATCCACTCTTTTCTGTTTCAATAATATTTATTTCTATCGTAAGAAAAAGATGACTATGTTATAAAATAATAGTTGGTTGATGATTAAGATCTCATCTATCACAATAATTTCACGTGTTGTTAGAAGCATGATTCATGCTTTGAGCGTGAATATATATATGCATGATTATAAGAGAAAATACAAATATAAAGAATACACATAGAAATAGAGGAAAGGGGAAAATAAGTGTGATAATGGGGTTATAGTTAGATTTAGATTTTGAGCTTTATTTAACATGTTGTAATTTTTCTCTCTATATAAATAAAAGTATATATTGGTATTAGTCTCGTGGATTAGATCCAAATTAACCTATTTTAACTCGAGGGTGAACCACGTAATTTTTTGTCTCTTATTTTAACTTCCTGCAAATTACTTTATTTGCCTTATAAAATGATTCGCAACACGTTATCAGTATAAGTCTCTACCAGAAAAATATTTCAGACTCTGCAAAAAATTTTATAATTTTTTTTTAGATTTATATATTGAGCTCCTAAGCAAAATATAAATATATGGTAGCACCATACTAACTTATTTTGTAACTTCACATTCAATTTTCAGCTAAATAATTTTTTTGTTGGCTATGTTTTCAATAGTATTGAGAAAGACAAAATTATTGATTTGATGTGATAAAATCATGGTGGGGCTGCAAAGCTTTACAAAGTTTTAGGCGATGGGCAGAAGCTTAAATTTTTATCGTTGATCTTTCTATAAGCTTAGTATGCGAAGGAAGTATTATTCCTACTTGATATAAATTTTTTATTCAATAATATAGAAATATATTTCCAAATTTTTTGTGTATGAAAGAAAAATTTGGAGATGAGCAAAATAATTTAAGCTTACAAACGAAGCAACTCATTTTAATTTTGAAAAGATTATAAAGGTGATGATTTTGGTTTTGGTTTTGGTTATATCTTGTTATGAAATAAATTTTTTTTGAGACTATACAAGCAATTGCAGAGTGTAAGTAATTGCAGGAAATTTTGATATAGAAAATAATAATTAAACTAATAAGTAGTTCAGAGCCGATATATGTTTCTATAAAGATCACCATGTGAAAAGGAAAGTATAAACCTTTGTGATTTTGAGTATGTGTATTTTCTGATACATTCATAAATAAGAAAGGCTTATCAAATTATGTGGTAGAGCCACTACATTATATCCCACGTAATCATGGGTATAAAATTTTCAAACCATGGGTTGTTCACAAAATTATTTTACTGTTCATAATATTAGGAGTAGCTTTATTGCTACTAACACTCTTATAATATTTATCTGATCTTTTAGATCAAGATTGAAGGTGTGATACATCCAAATCTTAAAAATTTCACCAAACTCATCTAAGTAAGCTTTAATTTTATGATGTAAATGCAAATAAGACTTGGTGGAGTTTTGGAGCAGACTACTGTTTGGTTAAGCATATTAATCACTTCCAGATATAGTGATACAAAAGGGATATGAAAAGGAAAGTATTTTTTGTAAAAGTTTATGGATTTTTCAAGATTATATTTTTTCAAATTGAGCAAAATTTGGCTTATCATATGTTTGTCGAGCATGACCACCTTGTATCTTTTAATTTGGGTGTTGTGGCAAATGTTTAAGGAAAATGATTTGATGCATGAAAATTTAATTCCACATCACCAAGCGGAGATATTAGTTAAACATCTTTCTCCATTAGAAAGTGGGCATTTGCTGTCTTGACAAAATTACACAAGTTTTTGCAGCATCAAAATATTTTGCAATACTCCGAGCTACTAGCTAATGGACACTTTGATGGTAGCAAACAATATGGGAAATAGTTTTTATTATTTTATAAATGTCTCAATTTAAATTTTATTATTGAGATGAAATTAATATTTATTTGAAATATTTTTTAGGTTAAAAAGCATAAACGTGGTGAAACAAGTTTAAAATGGCTAACCAGACTACAAAATTTTATTAACATATGGGTATGACGTATATGGTGAATAATCAAACCCTTTAACATACTAATGGTAATAAATAATTATATTTATAAACTTAGCCATTTATATATTGAGATTTAATTTATGGCTATCAATCGAGAAAAAATGAATTTATTTATGATAATCACCATTTTAGCATATTGGCACTAGAAATAAATATGATGACTTTTAAGTACCCTTCCAACCAGCTTTGCTACATTATTTGGTGTGAATAGTAAAATGTGTGCAGTTGTAGATTGTGGCATGATAGTAGGTGCAGGCCCTTAGCATAAATATGGCCTTGGTTTGGCATATTAAAATTGTCCTTGTATATGAGTTTAAATTGACATTGAGGGAGAGATATGACAATTCATCGCCTTAAAGTTAATTGATTATGTCATTATTGAGCAATAAAAATAATTTGGAAGTGTGACTATATAATGTCCAGATTTTGGTGCTCTATATTATTCATTGGTTTTTAGGAAAAAAAAAATAGAAACGGCTGAACAAAGTAAAGAAATAGCTTAACTATATTATGACTTAGGTAACTTAACTGTATTAAGCATATGATGAACAAAATTAGAGCCATGGGCTAGCCTCTAAATTATCAATTGGAGTTATTCAATTTCATAATTACAAGGCACAATGGAATCAAATTCGAGTATCATCCAATAGGTGTTTCCGAATCTCGTCTTACAATGGTATCAAATATGAGTATCATCTATTTTTAGATATGCTTGCATTGCGTACGTACTCTGCTTTTACAAGATTTGTGCAGGGCTCGAATGCGAGAACTAGAGGTAGGTTGACAGTACTATAAATCCTCCCTTCCGCCATCAAAGACACTGCCCGATGGGTATTAAGATTTTGCACAAAATATTATGTGATTATATTTGAATGGTGGTTCAATATGGGCAAGATAATTGATCACTACTTATTGATAGATGTATGTTTGTGAACTATTCAGAGATCTTAGCCAATCCCTAACAGTGAAAAATATTAATTGAGCTCTCAAACGACAATCGTTCAGATAAAAAATTAATGATATATAGTCATCCAATTATCATCCAAATAAATGAGAGACAATATCTGAATATCAAATACGTTCCAATCATTCAAGGATGAGTGTTATAAAATGATGGTTGATGGAAGATTAAGATTCCACTTACCACAATGGTTTCACGTGTTATTAGAAGCATGATTCATGCTGTGAACATGAATATAAATATGTATAATTAAAAGAGAAAAAAAACTTATAGAGAGTACATAGAGAAAGAGAGGAAATAAGAAAATAAGTGTGGGAATGGAGTTAGTTTGATCAATATTTTTAATTTAATTTTATATTTTATACTATGCTGTAATACATTTTTTATATAAATAAAAGTATACACTAATATTAGTCCCGTGAATTAGGTCTAAATTAAATTTTTTAAACTAAAGATCGAATTACGTAATTCTTGATATATTATCTTACTTTTTTACAGATTATTTTATCCATTTTATAGCATAATTCACAACATATAATCTTTTTTCCAGTACAAGAACCAAATTATTGGGGGGTGAGACCCATAAATGCCAAATTCCTAAAACAATTTTGTTTGACGCGGCACTCGAACTGAAATAATATATGTACATATAAACAACTCAATTAGTACTATTCCCCTACTTGTTACTATATTAGTACTCAAATAATGGATTTTTTACTAGCTTTTTGATGTTTAAATTATTTTTTTATTTTTTTATTTTAGGGTTATAAAATTTAGTACATAACTATATTTAGTGCTTATAAATGATAAAAATAAAATAATAACTTATTTTTGTGAGAAAAATGAAGTTATTTAAAGTTACTTCTTGACTTTATATAAAATTATGTATCAAATTTAAGTGGATTATTTTTCGTGGATGGAGATAGTAGATAATTGTAAATCTAACGTTCCCTATTTGACATAATTTGATGCAATGGTGATAGTAAAATTTCAAATTATAAAAACTAATGGAATTATTTTGTAATTTTACGTTTTGAATTTTGTTTCTTCCTTTTTTTCAGAATTGAATTCCCACAATTACATTAAATGTTACACGCCTCTTTCTACTTTTTAAACAGATAAAATATTTAGTGTAAACTATACTTTGACTTCACAAGATTTTTGACAATTTCATAAAATCCTCTGATATTTGTAACATTACACTATCCCCCATGAGGTTTGACTTTTATTGCACTTTACCCCAACGAGAAAGTTAGATTATTTGTCAGAAATAACTTTAACACATTACAAAAGTATCCCCAGAAATAATACCCTTTATCAAGATTATTTTATTTATTTTAATCAAATATTTGTTTAGCTTTTTGTTATAATTTGTAAAAAAGAAGAAGTTATTGTATATATAAATATAATACATTTTAAAAAAAATATTACGATCTTTCATTAATCTTACCAACTATCAGCTTCTAAATTAATAAAATTAAGATAACAAAGTGAAGGTAATATGACCAATTGATCGTTATACATGAAAATCACAATTGAAGCAAAGTGTAATTTAGGATACTTTAGAGGATAATATAAAATAATCAGAAACCTTATCGAAACAAATTGTCATTTACACGTGTATTAACATGTACACCAATCAAAAAGATGAACACATACAAGCACGTACATAAATAGGAACACTCTAGGCGCCTTTCGCATATGTGTATATATATATAGATATATATACATACATACAAACATATCAGCACCACTGGATTTTAGAGTCTGAGAGAGATTTGCAATGGCGGAGAGAGAGGGAGATGAAGATCTTTTCATGGAAAATGAAGAAGAATTTATAGAAAATAGTAATAATAATAATAATAATAATAATAATAATAATAATAATAATAATTATAACAGTGATGAAGAAATAGACAGCCCAAGGTCCACTGATTCTTCTTCTTCACCTTTCTCTTCTCACCAATGGCCTCAAAGTTTCAAGTAATTTCCCTCTCCCCGTCTCTCTTTCTTATGTATGTATCTATATGTACGCCTGTTGGAAAACGAGGATTGTTGTCTGTAAGAGACTATAGTGTCGGGTCAATTTGGCTATTTTAATCTGTACCATTATATTTTTATCTAACTGAACTGATTGTATAGGATTGAAGCTGTTGTGGGCATACACCCTAGGCCATCTTCATTTGATTGCAACTTTTAATCAAATAAGTCAGTTTATATAGCTTAAAATTTCTAGCTTATTTAGGCTAGAATAAAAAATAAACCTAGCTTATAAATTGAACTGCCAAATATTTTATAGTTTTTAAGCAAAAATTCTGACTAGACAAAGTTTATAAAACGCAATGAAACAAACCCTATATTTAAGGGGAGTTGAACTGCAGATATTCATTTTCTTTTTATGATTTTTTGGTAAATTAGTAGTTTACCCATGAGTTATTGAGAATTATGTTTGTAACCCCATGGTTTCTGAAATTTAGAATTACAATCCCTGAAGTTTGCTCCATATCCCCTATACAAGGGACAGTGCGGCTGGGTTGGTTTGGTAGCATCTTTTAAGAAAAAAATGAAAAATTCTCAGATCAAACAAAAAAACTAGATGGATCATGCTCAAAGATATTAATTTTTTAGATAAAAATAGCAACAAAAAAAAAAAAAAAAACCCTCATGTTTAGACAAATTGATGTCAACTTTTAAGGAAAACAGAAAGATAGGAGAGCCAAGATATCATAGAAGATGGGACTTGAATACATTGGAGGAGCCAGGATATCATCTTCGGGTGTTGAATTGCAATAAAAGTACCCTAAGATATTGGTTTCACCATTTTCAAGAGTGAAAAAAATAAACTTGCACTTGTTTTGCTGACAAGCGAGCCGCGGCATAAAATAGATCCAGCGATTATACACATAAAGAAAATCAAGTAACAAAAATGTAGAAACGCATGTGGTTACGTCTAGTGTCAACACACAAGACCAAATCAAGTAGATATTTGTTTAGTTTTTTACATAATTATCAGTACCTGAACCATTTTCCACATAGATTATTGGTTGTTTGAGAATAAAACAGAATGATACTAATAGCTTCGGCTTTTAGTAGGATTGATTGTTTGCCATTGATCACTCGAACTACTTAAAGTTTTAGGTAGTTGATAGTGCAAATCAACCTCAAAACGTGGCGACAGATAAGGCTGCCGTATTATATATACATTTATGATATGGGTGCATCACCCTATGCTTATTGTGTGGCAGGGAGACAACAGATTCTTACACAATCGCTGCATCGCCTATTTTCGGATCTCTTGGGATGGCATCTAGCTTTCGATATCCGAGTTTTAGTGGAAGCAAACCTAACTTGTTTTCCGACACAAAGACTCCATTGTTGCCAGAATTCGAAGAGACTGATTACAAAGAGTCGGATCAGGCCTCTAGAACGCAATCATTATGGTCCGAGAAAGTTTCAATTCATGAGCAACTTTCCGGTGAACTTCCCATCGGTCACGGTTGTAGCTTCACTCAGACAATATTCAATGGTAAAATTTTAAGTTTGATGCATATATTTTTTTTGTTAGACAGAAATAAGTTGACTTATTTGCTTAAAAGCTGCAGCCAAACAAATATCGTTTCTTTAAATAAAAATACCCTTAAAAAGTGAAAAGTAATTAGAATCTCAAAATTTTGTTTTGCAGGAGTGAATGTGATGGCTGGAGTTGGACTTTTGTCGACGCCTTATACTGTGAAAGAAACAGGATGGGCAAGCTTAGCGGTGCTCGTTCTCTTTGCAGTGATCTGTTGTTACACAGCTACACTCATGAGGTACTGCTTCGAGAGCAAAGGGGGGATCATAACCTATCCTGATATTGGCGAAGCTGCGTTCGGCAAATATGGGCGCCTTTTTATATCTGTAAGTCTTTTTCTAAACACTTTGAATTGGTTTGATCTATTCTATTCTACCAAGTGCTGATGCTTTTTTCTGTCCTTGAATTTTCGGTGCAGATCCTTCTGTACGGGGAGTTATACGTAAGTAACAATCACTTCGATGATCGACTATCCTTTTCTTTAAGCAAAAGATTATGACACTCGCTCTTATAACACTCACTCTCTTAATGCAGTCGTATTGCGTGGAATTTATAATATTGGAAGGAGATAATTTCACCACGCTTTTCCCTGGCGTAGCATTGGATTGGAATGGTTTTCAAATTGATTCGGTGCGATTGTTTGGTATCATGACCGCACTAATTGTTCTTCCAACCGTTTGGTTGCGGGATCTTTATGTCATTTCTTTCCTTTCAGGTCCGTTGATCCAAACATATAAATGTATAGTACTTTCGTACAAAACAAAGCTAAAGTTTTACTAAGAGGGCTATAACATCTCCATAATTTTGAAAAACCTATTGAATATATGATTTCTAAGTGTAATAATTTTAAAGGTTTGCTAAACGGGACTACAACCCTCCCATAATTTTGAAAGGTCTAATAAATATATAATCTCTTAGCCTAATTTGTTTTTATGGTTTCAGCACCTCCCGTAATAATTTATTAGCAACACATAATAATTTATATGAAGTTTAACAGCTCCATTTGTCTGAGTTCCCTTTTAGTCGTGTTACAGTCTCTACTTGTTTAATGGTAAAAAAAAAAAAATTCTCACTATTTTTTTTTTTAATCTTGCAGCTGGAGGGGTCATTGCGACACTCATGATATTCATTTGCCTGATTTTTCTTGGTACTGTGGATGGAATTGGATTTCATCACACCGGAGATATAATAAACTTGAGGGGTATTCCTTTCGCCATTGGTGTGTACGGGTTTTGCTACTCTGGGCATTCTGTGTTCCCGAATATATACCAGTCCATGGCCGACAAAACAAAATTTACCAAGGCTCTAATGATATGGTGAGCAATTGTTTTCTTGGCTAGATGGTTACCTATTAAACGAGTCACTTGCATATAGTAACACTTTTGTTTTATCAATCCGCAGCTTTATATTGTGTGTTATTATCTACGGTGGTGTTGCGATCATGGGATATCTCATGTTTGGCGAAGGCACTTTGTCGCAGATAACTCTGAATATGCCACCACATAGCGTGACCTCGAAAATCGCAATTTGGACCACCGTAAGTATCAGTACTTAGAATAAGCTGAAAGTAATTGGTTTCTTAAATTTCTGTGTTTTCATATGTTTCTTACTAATCTGTTGTCTTCAATTTTTGCAGGTTATCAATCCATTCACAAAATATCCTTTACTATTTTCTCATGTCATGTGGGTTTGTTTGGTTGTTGCTTTTAAGCAAATAAGTTAACTAATTCTATACATGAAAAAAATGGGGCTCAAAACTTTCAACTTATTTATTCTAAAATAGCAAATAAGCTCAGCTTTTAAGTTGTGTGGTCAAACGTTGTTCAACTTTTAAACAAAAAATACTAATAAGCTGAAAGCAAGCATGCCCTTGTGTTTTTAGATAATTATAAAACCAGAGTATCATTTTTGTTTTATGTTATTTTAATTTGATTCCTTGACTATGCGCAAATATGCCCTGTTAATGAACCCGTTGGCCAGAAGTATCGAGGAACTGCTTCCTATTAGAGTCTCGAGAAGCTACTGGTGCTTCATTCTTCTGAGGACAGCACTCGTAATTTCCACAGTTTTTGTCGCGTTCCTTATCCCTTTCTTCGGTAAGTAAAGTACTCTTGTGAACAATTTCATTTTTTCATTTACTCTTGCAGAGACGAATACTAGAGTTAGTTTCAAATAATTGGTTGCGCGAATAAAATTATTTTTGCTACTTTCTGGGAAATTTAGAAACCAGGATGATCGTGTGAAGAACAGTTCAAAACGCAACTCGACTAATACATATACACTCTTCAGTGTTTTACAATCTTTCGTAGAGGGTCACATTCGAGAAATTGATCAACTTCTAGATATGAAAGTTACGTTTTAGTTTCTAATTTTTCACCGTGTTATTATTACAGGACTAGTGATGTCTTTAATCGGTTCTCTCCTCTGCATACTCATGGTAAGCGTAACCTTCTTTAGCTACCGTTCGTTTATTATCTAATTCTTGTATCTAAACATAGAAACTCGTTTAATAAAATAAAAAATAGAGTTGGTTTGTTGAGCATTGGATCTTCTGTAGGCTTTTAACTGAAGTTGGAACATCGATCATCAGATGATAATTTTTTTTTTTACAAAAAAACAACAATAGGAAGTAGACGATTAGTTTATCCTCATCTGGTGTTACGTGATTTAATTGTATCTTATTTTGGTTCGTTTGCGTGCTTACGTATTGTCTATACAGGTTTGTTTCTGGGGCTTTGTACTGATAAAACGTGTTTTTTCTGTTTAGGCGGTAATAATGCCGAGTTTATGTTACTTGAGAATTGTGAAAAAGGCTACAAATATTCAGGTGAAAATAAATTCTACTCCCCTTTCTTTCTCAAAAATAATGCTTCGACAAATGTTAGTGAACATTATAAAATCTAGAAATCGTAAATATATACTTTGAGATGTTCACAGTTACCCTATCGAAACAAACAGGTAATATTCCACATTAGCCCGTGAACTATACTGTCCTGCCATTGCATTTCAGTGCTCATTCGTATTCTTCTCGTCGTGTATATATATATATATATTCTTTGTCGATACCACTTAGAAAGCAATCACTTGTGAAACTCAATTACACAGTTAATGGTACTTTTTTCATTCTTTTATTACTAGCCATAGAATTTTTTTTGTCAATATTGGGAAAATCAAATGTACTGAGCCCCGATTTCTTCCTGTATACAGATTACTATTTGTATCGTAGTTGTCGCGCTGGGTGTTGGCAGCGGACTCCTCGGAACATACTCTTCGTTGGCGGACATTTTGAAGCAATATTGAATAATTTGGATCGAGTATTTTATACGAATTGATATTTTCAGAAAGTGGTTCCATTGGATTTCAATCCCTTTCGATTGCCTTGTTTCGTTATCTGATTCTGCAATTTAATTTTGAGATGTTCAGTTTAATAAATTTATAATGTAGGCCTTGTGTTTAAATCATAAAATATATGCTTTATAAGAAGGGAAAAAATAAAATTTAATAACTTTTAAAATAATGTTTCTTTTCTTTTTTCCTTTTTAATCTTGTATTCTCTTCTTCTTATTTTAATAGTCTTATTTTTTTCATAAGCATTAAGAAAGATCAATAAATGTTGTTAAAATTCAAAACATTTTTACTCAATTAATGCTTCATTTTGTATAACTCATGAAGTATGGAGTAACTAAATAACTAGAATAAATAAAAATATATTAGTAAAATAGCTTTTTAACTGATTTTTAAAATAAAAATTAGATTATATATTGAAATGGAGTAAAAATAAATATATATATATATATATATAGTGGGAGGGAGAGAGTTATCGCATTGTGTTGAGTCAGGAAACTTGAAATAATTGAACTTGACAAATGTTTACAAATAAAAGTCGCAAAAGATTTTTTCAAAAGCCATAAGTTGATTGTGACGAAGTGGAGAGACCCTACAATTTGATAAAATCTCTCCCCATGAATGAAGAAGATAGAGCGGCATAAGATCTGGCAACAAGGTAACAAGTTTATTTTATGCTATTTTCCTTTGGAGAATTCTTTTTACAACTTTCAACTTTTATGCACTTTTCGTTTCCCTTTCGACTTTTGGATTATCAAATATGTTTCGACCATTTTACACCACCACAATCCTTCGTGGAGAGCAGGACGGGGCTTATACATATAGTAAAAGCTAGTCTTTTATTATTTTAAAAAATAAATAATATTTTCTACTCAGGGACGGATTCAGAATGTTCGAATTTCCACCAAGTCCTACTAAGATTTGTATATTTTTTTTTATTGGGAAAATGTATAATATAAATTATTAAAAAAATTTCAAAATTTACGTCATCCTCTGCCCATGCTTATACTTTAGTATAAATTATCTTTATATATAATTTTAGTCCCCTTAATAATTAATATTTAGTCTCCTTTTATAATTTTTATGGTCCAATTCTCTGTTTTTTTATTGCTGATTGTACCTCGAACGGGTGTGTATCTCTAACAATTATATCAATTTTGTTAAGTTATTAATCATATTCTTTTCGTTACGATATTGTTCTAGCCGATCTCATTATATGAGATTTTTATGGATTGCTTTTGGTATTACTCCAATTGTCTATGGATCGAATAACAAATATTTTGTTTCCACTCTCACTCTCAATATTTTTTGTCTAATTTTTTTCTAAATTTTGATATTTTCTGTGTCCAATTCCGTGATCTGGTAACCTGATAGTTATTAACTCCATTTTACAGTTTTAAGTTGTAACTAGGTATTAAATAATAGACTTTGGGAAGTTTTATTGTCAAAATCTCCTTTGATACGAACCTATCTTATCTTATTCTATAAAAAGAGCCAATATGCTTGATTTATCCTACAAATTACTTTATCAACTTTATCATTCTTAATTAACCACACTAAGATTATAAGTTTAGTAGGCATTTAATGCATTTTTAAGGTAAGAAATTTAATTGTATTTAATCCAATCTTGTTATTATTCTATTCTTGTTACCAAATAGCAAGTCAAACTAATTATTATTTTCTAAAATTTTCCAAACAATAATGGACACAAAAAGAAAAATTATTAATAGTGGATTTGGAAGATATAAAAAAGAGACCACAAGGGCAAATTTATTATTTCTATAATGTATTTTGGCCTGAATAGAAATAGACACTTAGATAGCCTCGCACTATTCCAACCAACACTAGTATAATGTGGGCAATAAATTATCATAATCATATAAATATTGCTTGTACGGATAACAATTTAAAATAAGATAAAAATTTATATGCCCACATTGTATGTCGATATAAAAAAAATAGGATCAACGATGTTGCAGTGTAGGAGTTTAATATAACTTTTGTATGCCAATAATTTTACATTAACTAAATATTGCACGACAGATAAATTACAGTAACAACGTAGCTTAATAAAATTCTGTAATAATTTTCTTATTAATAAAATCTCCTTGGGATTGATAAAAAATAAAAATTCTCTTTCTTTTCTTTATTTTTTTTGTTACAGTAATAACTCAGCTTAATAAAATTCTGTAATAATTTTCTTATTAATAAAATTTTCTTCAGATTGATCAAAAAGAAAAATTGTCTTTCTTTTCTTTTATTTTTTTGTAACAGTAATAACGTAGCATAATAAAATTCCGTAATAATTTTCTTATTAATAAAATTTCCTTGGGATTGATAAAGAATAAAAATTCTCTTTCTTTTCTTTTATTTTTTTGCTGAAAAAATTAGTTTTACTATTTTAAACTAAGATTATTGATATTTCAAAAACAGCTCCATCTAAATTTCAAAGATAAGTTTGTTTCAAAAAGATCTTCACGATCATATCTAAATTATATTTGAAGATTGAACAATCTCAATCTCTCTCTCTCTCTCTCTCTCTCTCTCTAGTAGTTTGACTGTTTGGTATGATTTTTTTCCCCAACCATGCACAATAAAATACTAGATAATGTTAGATATGATTAAAAAAATAATTTATTTCTTGTTTTGTTATTCCCAATTAGTTTTATTTTTATTTTCTATTAGTTTCATTTTATATCTTTCAGAGCTGTTGCCTAAATAAAGAGACTTGATTTGTGCTGCGAACACGAGTAAGAATTACTTTCCCCCTTTGTATTATTTCAAAGATAATTTATTTTACATGAGAGAAACAAAGCCTAAACTTCTTATTTTTGTTGATAAACTTAGTTATCCAATGATTCAACTTATGGTTAAACTTGTAGACCCTTACAATAATTGCTTTATTTAATTGCCTATTAATTTAATATAAATAATAATATACATACAAATTAATTGTACTGAAATTTGTATAAGTTAGTTTTGTACGGTTATCAATTAGTCACATCATTCTGTTTAATAGAGAGTGAGAGTATATATAATAATCTAGCAAATTGTCAGTCATACAAAATTAATTTATATAAATTTTTGGTGCAATTAATTTGTATTTATATCTTTATTCATTTACTATTTTATGATGCCATATGATTCACCATTACTTATATGTATAAGTCTTATGTCATAGGAATCTTAATTAAATCGACTGTGTTGGTTATTTGGGAATATTCTGTTCATAAATAATTAGATAGTATATTATATAATATTTTAATATTTGGATGTAATAAAAATATTAAACTTATTCTTATGTTATATTCAAAAATATAAAATTTATATATTTTTATATTTAAATATTAAATTATTATATTTTAAACTATTTTTTAAAAATTAATTTTTATTATTTGTGTAAGGAGGAGTGTACGGAGGGAAGACATTTTTGCATCCAATTATATAAATATATATATATATACACACATACATACATACACGGTGAATGCGTATGTATAGCAATAGCAGGTAATATGTGTATGATACACCTACTAAATTCTCTTTCAAGTAGTGCTACTTTATATGTAGTCTTATCCCATCACTTTTACTTTTATATATATATATATAATCTCTTTATTTTCTTTCGGAATTTCCCTAATTTTCCAAAATATACTCCCAACAAAATTAATGACTATAATTTTCTTGGGTGGAGTAAAGCAATTATCAAAGAAATGGAAGAAACTTAGTAAGGCATTTTCCTAATATTCTTTTTCTTTTATTTCCTTTTGATTGCAAGAAATTTAGAAGGAGAGATTTTAATCCAGTAATCAATTTGCATCAATTTAATTGAAAATTTTACGGTGAGCAGGCAATTGTCTCGAATATTTATGCGGAATCTATTTTTTTTTTACTTGATTATTTCTTGAATTTCGTTGTTTTTTGCAGGTTTTAAAGGAGCTAGAATAAACTTTCCATCTGGAGTTGACGATTACGGCTATTGATTCAAACTTGGTAATTTTTCCAAACTTGATTAAATTTTTTTATTGAAATATTTTCTTTTGTTTTATAAATTTAGGGACAAAACAGTTGAGAAAAGTTTAGTTGTACTACCTTTTAGCTAATATTAGTATTTTATTTTACCAATTCATGTCTACAAAAGGGAGTTTCTCAATAAATCTACACACAAATTAGTGGAGGCCCGTGACTTTTGTTACCACTAATCTCTGCTTATTTGATGTTCAAATATTCTTTAGCATATCGCTATCAATTGTGTATTGATTGATACGGGACACGTCATGATATATTTATTAAAGTAAGTACGTACGTATGACTTTTTCTCAGATTTATTATAATTGCGTTGAAGTACTTGAATTTGCTTTCTGAAACGAATGGAGAAAGATGGTGCCACTCCTCAGGGAGGAGAAACTTACCCAAGAATTTCCAAAGTTTGGAAAAAGGGGATCGAAACTACAACTTTCGTTTTTATCATCTTCATCTTCGTTGGAACGATAATTCTGTCTCGTTCGATTGATGTTGTAAGTCTTGTAACTCTTTCTTTATGCTACATGTGAAAACGAAGTTACAAATTGTGTGTTTTTTTACTTTCGTGATTTTGAAAATTGATCTGAAGTTGGAAACAGCTCGAAGTATGCTGTATTTCTTCGGTTTATTATTTTCGGCTAGATGCCGAGTTGGCGCCCTCAAGGATTCTGTTTCTTAAAGTATTCCCGTAATTTATTTTTTTTTAATGGAGGAAAATTATGGGTTTCTTGTTAGTTTTCCGTCTTGTGAGGGGATGGTTCCGGTGACTAATAAAATTGAAGTCTAATATAGGAAATGGGCAAATTTTCTAAAGAAATTACAATCCCAATTTTGAAAGTAACTTAATTTATACTTGGAATTTTGAAACTTCATCTAACGATTCTCAACTTGGTATTTCAGTCTAATTTTGCGGGCTCTTCACTTCAAAAGGCACTTTCCGTCTTTAGAAACTCTGGAACAGAGTCGCAACAAATAAAGTACTCATTGAATTGTTCCCGAGCAAACAACCAACAAACATGTTCTACGTATCCCACCACATACAAGTTCGCAACCTTGCCCTCGGAGACATGCCCGCATTACTTCCATTGGATCCAAGAAGATCTAAGGCCATGGAAAGACACGGGGATAACGAGAGAAATGGTGGAAAAAGCTAAAAAGTTTGCTAGTATAAGAATAGTTATTGTAAATGGGAAAGTGTACATGAAGAAGTATAGGGGTGTTTTCCAAACAAGAGACGTGTTCACTATATGGGGAATTTTGCAACTTTTGAGGTTGTACCCGGGTCAGATACCGGACTTGGATTTGATGTACCAAATGGACGACCACCCGTCCATGAAGAAAAGTGACTATACCAAAGAAAATGGGAAGAAAATGCCTCCGTTGTTTCATTTTTGTGCCGATTCTTCGACATTTGACATTATTTTCCCGGATTGGTCCTTCTGGGGTTGGTAAGCCTTTTCTCTTTTTCTGTGTCCTCGAATTATTATCAAATGCTATGCCATTGGAAAGTCTGCACAAAAATATGAACTAGAATGATGATTAAGGTGAAAGTTATGTGCTGATATTTTTGCAGGTCAACATATTCTCCAAATTCTAATGTTTTCGTATGATTTATATGTTTGCATAGCGCTACTCTAATTTATAGCACAACTCGTTTAGGCCCGAGCTCAGCATACCACCGTGGAATATGTTGAAGAAAGAAATGGAAGAAGCGAACAAAAAGAAAAAGTGGGTGACGAGGGAACCTTACGGGTATTGGAAAGGTAATCTTCACGTAGGCGAAAGGCTTAACCTAAAAGACTGCAACATCACAAAGGAACACGATTGGAACGCTCGAATATTTCAAGTTGTAAGTACTCTTTCTTAAATTAAGACTCTTAAGCGGAAATTTTAACGAGTCGTAGATGATTACTTGTACCGGTCCCTCCTCAATCGCGCACAAATACGGGAGAGGAGTCCATAGTTTATGGTTGATTACCCCTTCTAGAATTTTATCATGACTTGTTAAACGACGTAATTGGCTAGCCAACAATATAAATTTGACGAGTCATTGGTAAATCATATTTAAATTAGATATTTGAATTAAAATTCTACCTTATACATATATTCCAACTTTGACTTTGTGAATATTTTGAGTCCTTAAAGGCGTAATGTTAGGTAAACATTATTTCGACTGTTAAAGTTCCACCATAAAGTCTTGTCTTAGTGCTAAGAATCCTTATCATATCAAATGACTGGTTCTTTTCCAAGCACCAACGGTGTGGTATGCTATTGTTCATTTTAAGTCGTAAAATTAAATTTAATTATCCAAATTTTAATTAAATATTTTCTTTTGAAAATATGGGTTATTTATATTTGAGGTCATTAAATTTGATCCAACAGCTAAAAAATTAAGCAGTAATTTTCTACCGCTGACCTTTACCTGTAGCAATCCACCCTCCTAATTCTCCTATTTTTTCGTACTAGATACTATTTGTTATGTTTAATAGTACCCATTTTTCAACAAATTGCATTTATTAAACCTCGTTGGCAAGGAAATATTGTTTTTGACTTTGTAAATTATTTTGGTTCAGTTGTTAGATGTCTGTGTCAGTCCTGGGAAGATAATTGGCTTGTAATGAATTATTACTAATTGTGACTTTGATTTGTGGGAGAAAACGGTGAATAAACATTTAACATAATTCACATAAGATATTGAAAAAGTTAGTAAAGGGCAATATAGAGGAAGATATTTTGAAAATAGTGAATAAACATGTAACATGATTCATATAAGACACATACAAAATTAGTAAATGATAATATGGAGAAGATATTTTAGGTACTCCATCAGTTTGTTGATAGCAATCATTCTAAATTTTGGTATAAGAATTAACACAATCATTAATTTACCTTAATTTTAGGAAAAAGAAGTACTACGTTGGTTCTTTTTTAAGTGTCGTTCTAACAAAATAAAAAAGAGAAAGAGTTGGTATGTTAATTTCATAATTTTAATGTATAAAATTTCATAATTTTATACCTTAATTCCTAAATAACTGTCAATTTCATAGTTTTAATGTATAAAATTGAAAAATTGCCTAAATTGCCCTTACATAAATAAGAGAAAGAGTTGGTATGTTAATTATTTTCATTAAAGAGAATACGAGTTAGTCGAAATTATTAAGAACACTTTAGTCCATGTCATATTTACTAATTATTGCCTTAATTAGCGTGTCTTAATGGACATTTAAAAAAGAACGGAGGGAGTAACATTTTACTTTATTACGCTTAATTAAATATTCAAAACACCTCACTCTAATCAATTAATAGACAAAATAGGAAAAAAGTAATTAATGTTTTATTGGGTTTTTCAAGCGATTAAAAATGAATGAAAAAAATATCTAAAGTGACAGTTGTTAAGAAACGGATTGGGTAATTCTAAACTTCCTCAAACCATGATGGCAAAAACTAAGCTAACATAATTTCTTTTTTCAATTATTTTGATGACAAATAATAGTATGAGTTTTGAATAATAGCTCAATGATTCTTAGGAAAATTTAAAACCGAAAACTATGTTCTTGTTCCCGTTAACGTTGATGAGAAGTAGACATGCATTCGGTTTGTTTATTAGGAGACATGTTGAACATTAAATTTTCATCCGAACGAATATAAAATTGTTGAATTAACGAGTAAAGGCTATAGGAACAAATTAAACAAGATCATCGCTCTAATTTTGAACAAATATTATTTTTGGGAAAACATTTGACTTTCCCTTTTTTTGGAAGAAAATTTTTTAAAACACAAGTTAGGCAACTCACTTTATTCTAAAAAAATAAGCATTTTGATTGCAAGCATTTTTGCAGAATTGGGGTCGTGAAAGTCAGAAGGGATTCAAAGGATCAAAATTATCCAAGCAATGTAATTATAGGTTGGTAATCACTATCTTGTTTATTATATAAACTTTTTAAAGGTGTTTAGCATATCTTTTGTACATATTTTTTATAGCCTTCATTCCCGATTCATGTAGATACAAGATTTATATCGAAGGAAATGCGTGGTCTGTAAGCGAGAAGTATATCTTGGCTTGCGGTTCTATGAGCTTGTTCGTTACGCCACAATACTATGATTTTTTCAGTAGAAGTTTAGTACCGACGATTCACTATTGGCCCATACAAAAGAAGGATAAGTGTAATTCGATTAAATTCGCAGTCGATTGGGGAAACAGCCATCCCGAAAAGGTTACGCTCTTTCTATCCATTTTAAAAATTAACTTGAGCTCAATCACATTTTTACTTATTATATTCAAGTCCGATCTCATTTTAGTCCCTAAATATTAGATTATAGAGTCAATCCCTTCGCTTCTCAATTTATATTTATGTGAACATTTTGTCAATAGTTGCAACAATGAATGACACATATTTGATGTTTCATAATTTTCTCCCGTCCCTAACACTTTGAATTAATTGAAGACCGAAAATGTTTTTAAGGATTTATTTGGTTGTAGTGTTTAAGCAAAACAAAAAACAAATTTGTTCCCAAATTATGAAGATGCCTCTGGCCAGTTAGACCAGAAAACAAAACAGTAGCTTAAAAGTTGATCGGCCAAATATTTACCAGTTCCTAATCAAAAAGAAAAAATAAAAATGAATTCAAGACCAAATTTATGCTAGTGAACTTATTATTGTTGCTTTTTAAGACGCTAAACTAGTTAAATTGCTACCCTTTTTGCAAATTACTACGTACCCGGTTCATCATTTTCAAAAACTATTAAAAGGAGCATCACAATTCGGTTTCCAAAAAATAATCGTATCCTATAATGTTTCTCGACAGGCACAGAAGATTGGATCATCCGGTAGCCGATTCATGCAAGAAGATTTAGATATGAAGCATGTGTATGACTACATGTATCACTTGTTAACAAGGTACGCAAATCTATTGAGATACAAACCAACAATACCCAAAGGTGCTGAGGAGATGTGTATGGAGAAAATGGCTTGTAATGCTCCAAATTTAGTGAAGAAATTTATGATAGAGTCAATGGTGAATAGCCCTTCAAATACAAACCCATGTTCTATGCCAACTCCATATAATGCAAGTGAGTTACATGATTTTTTTGATAGGAAAGAAAAAATAACCAAATTAGTGGAGA